>JAODLI010014768.1:0-24097 GCA_027575585.1 Percopsis omiscomaycus | reverse complement strand
CCAAGCAATGGTAAGATTCCAAGCCCCAGCCAGAGCACTAAGATCTACCACCTCGGCTGGCAGGCTGGCACCTCCGTTGCTACGAGCTGCGTGTAAGAGACGCGCAGCCCAGTCCAGACTCTTCTCTGTCCTGGAACCGCAATGGTGGAATGACCTTCCTACAGCTATCAGAACAGCAGAATCACTACCAATCTTTCGCAAGAGACTTAAGACCCACCTCTTCAAAATCCATCGTTCCAAAATAGTAACCTCGGCCACCGATCTTTCTACCTCATAGCACTAATCACACTTACTATCCTTATTCTATCCTCCTTTAATTTTTTTTTTCAAAATTCACTTCTTTCTACTCTGTTAGATTAGCTCTAAGAATTTTAAGCACTTTGCAGTTAAGCAATTATTGACTGTTTGAAGAGTGAATGATAACTTAATTAAACAGACACTTTAATTCAAAATAATAATTTTACTACAATTACAGGTATTAAGGAGCAGGTATGGGTTCGGCATCTTGCTCAAGGATGCTTTCAGGCAGGCCGGGCAGGAGTCAATCACACGAATCAATAGACTATGTTGACCCTTAACAAAATATACAATTACATTTTACAAAATTAAAATATATATGCAATACACTTTAAACTTATGGGAGCATTTCACAGTGTTTGATAGAAACTACAGAAATGCCACTTGTAACCACAACAGGTAGTTAATAGCCAGACCTTCAGCAGTACACATTTCATTTACCATGTTGAAATATGATATTTAGTGCTCTAATAATATTAGATGTACAGGCCTCAACTCTTCAACCTTTCTTCATAAAGCATGTGGATCTTGAGTATGATTGATTTGGACTCGAGAACAGGAGTTCGAGGTTATAAATTGTAACAAAACACTAATAGAAAACACTATTGCACCATCTACACTAATCTAGATGGTGCAATAGTGCACCATCTACAAGTTAAACACAGGCAATTTCAATTGCTTTAATCCGATTGGCTCAAATTAGGTCATTCACTTCAAAGTTTCCAACCTGTAGATGGTGCTGTCTATAATAAAATTGGAGTGTTTTGGTTATGCTTTTTAAAAGAACCAAGAACATGACACTTGTACTCCTGGTGTTTCAATTTTAACTTGTGTTGACATGGCAAACGTAGCCATCGTTCTCGTTCAATATTGCATTGTGCTTGTGGTGTGTGTTTCTGAGCTGCATGTGCCCACTTGGCAACTAGGTTCTACTCAGTGTCTAAATGATAACCCATTACTGTTTGTGCGAGTCTGTGTCAAAGAGTAACAGTGTGTTGTCAGAGGGAAAATCCGTACCTGGTCTAATAGGTTATGGAGGCAAGTGACTTCTCTCTGTAGGTCGCCCGTTTGGATCACTAGCTGGTTACAGATTTCCTGGGCCTTCTGCTGAGGGTCCAGGGACAGCACCAGCTACATACACATACATTTAAATAAAATTGGCACTTCCTTTGATTTCAAGAGCACAAACACTACGGTCAACTAATAATCAGATGGACAGCGGTGATAGTACACCTTAGTACTATGACTGCTATTGACAACCGTCACGTCTTTGGGGATTGCCAATGTATTCGTGGGGGTGGGTAGTCCAAAGCTGCTGTGTAACGGGATGCAATACCAACAAGGTAAACAACCCAGAACTAATATTTTTATAAGCTGTCGAACCGAGGAGACAAAATTGGATACAGGCGACAGACAGAGTGCATTGTATTATTATTACTCTTAAAACTACACCGACTGGAGAGGAACACAATCGGCGACAGAATATGCTAAATTGCTTTACCTAGTTAAAAACATTAAATATTTCACCATGTCAAAACATTATTATACAAAGTTTTCCCATTCTTCCTGCTGGGGCCTCGCTCCTTATTGTTTGTACCCACATAAGAGGATGCAGGCCCGTCTACAAACCAATCAATTGCAAGTATAGTGAGACACAGCCTACACAGGTGATGTGTGGATGTGCGCTTGCAAAATTTTGATCAAATGTAACAAACGCCCTAAATAACCAAAACAAAGGACTTCAAAACGCCAAAATACCAGCAGAAAAAATACACAGGTGATGGATTTAGCCCATCGTCGATTCCCGATGTATTCGCCATACCGCCCAACACTAGTACATCCACAGTATGTCTCCATTATTCACAATTATGGATCAGATAGGGAGATACCTGGGAGGCGCGCTGGGGGAAGCGTCTAATGGTGTCCTGGATGGTCTCAGTCAAGTAGCAGCACTGCTGACTGAGACTGATCAGAAAGTTATACAACTCCTCGCTCCTACCACAAAACACACACACAGAAAATATTTGCAAAGCCCACAGAACACATTCATAATTTTGGATGATTGAAAAGGGTCATACCTTTTTTGCATGTGTAAATCCCAACAAAACTACTTTTAAGTGATAACAGTATATCCGTTCTGCAATTTTAAGAATCTGTGCATGGATGATTTCTGCCACACGGCAATTGTGTTTCAATAGTCTAGATGAAATCATAATATACATGTATGTATGTATGTATGTATGTATGTATATATTTTTTTTAGAGCAACACATTGCACATGGTCAAAATACTTTTCTGAGTAGAAACTATTGCGAGCTGAAGCCTTTCAAAGCCATCTGCATCTATGAGACAAGACAAAGATTTGACTGAACACGCCCAGACAGATTGTTAATCCAGACGAAGTACGGTGTAGACTATCATTCATCTCCCTATAGACCACCAGGTCATCCTCGACAGTAAAACGCTGCACTGTCCTTGCCCTCTGAATACATCACGCCACAGTGATTAGCTCATTCTATCCATCAAGCCTCTCTTCCCTTCTCCTCTTTTCTTAATGGCACATTTCCCAAGCCACTCAGCCAGCCGCCGCAGCCCTCCTCACAGTTTGTCAGCCAGCTGTAAACAGTGTCAGTCAGCCTTTCCACGATGTTAGTTTATCTAGGGAGCTGAGAATAATGATGTGCCCCTGGCTTGTTACTTAGCTTTGAAGTGTATGCGTGGAGACAGGATCGGACACAATGTCTAATATGGGATACACACATTTAACACTCAAAACCTGTGTTTTCCAACAGAAGGTTTCACTTTCATATGCAATAACAGAACACAGAACAAGTGGACCTTTGAATGCTAGATCAACTTCACATTTTGATGTGCCCCATCATTTCAGAATGCATGAAACCTAAATACTATAATAAAAATAAGTGATAACTTAAGAGACATTAAAATAATGTTAAACCTCCATTGTGTCCTTATCTCTATATAAATCCACGTTGTTTTCTGTTCAGCATGAAATAATCCCTCGTATATAACAAAGGATAAACCAAACTTTATTGACTTCCATTGTCACTCAAAAACACACTTAAATTTGATAATCTTTACTGGTCATATGTATTCTAAAATTGTTTTTTAATTTTTAGTCAAATTGTTGTACTGTTTAATTTTAAGATCATCTGAGGAGGAAAAACTTCCCAAAATTCACAACCTGCATTTGCTGTTTTTCAAGCTAGTCCAATGGGTGACTTTAAAGTGAAGATATACAGTAATTAAAGAGGACATTTTAAAAAATTTCTACATTTCCCATTATGTTTTCTCAAGTGTTCTGTAGGTTTGTCATTGTTCAGACCTCATACTGGTTTTTGTAAAATGCCATCCCAGGCCCTGCAGGCCTACTCTGCGCCTGAGGATTCATGAGGTGACATAGGTGCGGCCTGACAGCTCTGTTTGGCCCCTTCGCTTCTCACCTTACAAATCATTACAGCTTTGCTTAAACCATTAGGGCCTGGGCTACAGAGAGGTGAAGGTGAGGTGGAATGACCTTCCTACAGCTGTCAGAACAGCAGAATCACTACCAATCTTCCGCAAGAGACTTAAGACCCACCTCTTCAAAATCCATCTCGGTACCTCGGCCACCGATCTTTCTACCTCATAGCACCCACTAACTATCCTTATTCTATCCTCCTTTCAAAAAAAAAAAATTCACTTTTTTCTACTCTGTTAGATCAGCTCCAAGAATTTTAAGCAATTTCAGTTCAGCAATTATTGACTGAAGAGTGCATGATAACTTAATTAAGCAGTCACTTTAATTAAAAATAATTTTTCTACAAAAACAGGTATTAAGGAGCAGGTATAGGTTTGGCATCTTGCTCAAGGATGCTTACAGGTAGGCCGGGCAGGAGTCAATCACACAAATCACTAGACTATGTTGACCCTTAACAAAATACACAATCACATTTTACAAAATTAAAATATATATGCAATACACTTTAAACTTATGGGAGCATTTCACAGTGTTTGATAGAAACTACAGAAATGCCACTTGTAACCACAACAGGTAGTTAATCGCCAGACCTTCAGAAGTACACATTTCATTTACTATGTTGAAATATGATATTTAGTGCTCTAATAATATTAGATGTACAGGCTTCAACTCTTCAACCTTTCTTCATAAAGTATGATTGATTTGGACTCGAGAACAGGATTTCGAGGTTTTAAATTGTAACAAAACACCAATACAAAATAGTAGCAATAGTTCACCATCTACAAGTTAAATACAGGCTATTTCAATTGCTTTAATCCGATTGGCTCAAATTAGGTCATTCACTTTAAAGTTTACAACCTGTAGATGGTGCTGTCCCTATAATAAAATTGGAGTGTCTGGTTATGGTGAGGTGCGAGTGGATATCTGGTGTGCAAAAAACAGCAACCGGCTGATTTAGGCTCCATCTGGGAGGTCCTTTTGTTGTCAACGATGGTATGTTGTTGCTGTGTTTGAAAACTGAAAAGTGTCTTGACCTAAACTAAAATTTTAGAACCAAGTTTTGTTATTTTGGTGTGCTGATGATTTCTATACTGTATAGTCATGATGTGCTGAACACCACCAAACTGGTTAAAACCAAGAAAGAAATATTGAAGGAAATATATTTTCCGTAGCAGAAGGTGTGATAGCTCACCCAACGTCTATGTGGTCTAGCTGGCGGAGGGCGTCTAGGTCAACTCTATCCAGCTGCATGTCCTTCATAGCATTCAGCACCTTCTGCTGCTCATTATGCGCCCTGATGCCAATCTGATGCAAAAACATTGACCTAGTTTAGTTTATCACACACCAGGTTTACAAGCACACTTAAGATTTAAGAGTTGCCCCCACTAATTCTCTCAGAATTACATTTAGGTCATTTAGCAGATGCTTTTATCCAAAGCAACTTACAATTACATGGTGCTATTACATGGAGCATATAGGGGTTAGGCATCTTGCTCAAGGATGCATACAGGTAGGCCAACTCTGGGGCTGGAACCCACGACCTTCCGGCTGGGAGTCAAACACCTAGACCACTAGACTATCCTGACTAACTAGTCTAGTGGTCTAGGTGTTCGACTCCCAGATGGAAGGTAATTTGTCATATGGTTAATACATAGATAATTTTGTAATTTCTATGAGTTCTATGAAGTACAAACTCAGGCTAATAGTGCAAAAAACTGAAGAATTCTGGGATTGATGATTGGATGATCCTTAACCAAATGCTCTGTGGGACTTACGATTGCTTCGAAAAAAAGTCAAATGTCACTTCAATGACAGCAAAAATGCTAAACTACACTGTATACTAATGATAAAAGGAACACTATGGATGTAGGATAACATAATTATGGTTCATTAGTGTATAATCACAAGTAACAAGGAGTCATGTTTCCGTAAGATTAAAATGAGCCCTGGTCTTTACCGCTTACTGGCTAATCACAACAATTATGATTTTTCCTTATCCCCCTTTCCAGTAAGAATTTCTTTTTTCAGTTGTGAATAAATACTAGTTGTGAAAAAAGTTTGGGGTTGCTTAGAAATGTCCTTGTTTTTGAAAGAAAAGCCAATTTCTTGCATGGAATAGCCTTCCATTCTCAGAACAAGAATAGTCCGACAAGTTTCAGAAGAAAGTTTTTTGTTTCTTTCTTTCACCGATGTTGCAGGTTTTGCTTTGCTACCACCCGTATATTAATGGCAGTACAATCGCAGTTGCATATCATTGTTATTGCTAAAATTGTTGCCTTTGCACTCAGTAACATCAGCGGTTGTCTCAAATCTTTCTGGGTCAACCTGAGGCCTGGTACAGAGCAATGGAGCTGACAGACAAACAGAACACCCATGCTCTACCTTCTCCAGGTCAGCCTTCTCCATGGACATCAAGTCGCTCCATGTGATATCATTCTCCTGTTTATATGTACGGTGTGCAGAAAAAGAGAGAGCATCACTCAAAACACCCTGGACTGAGCACCTGAAATGGATGTACCTGCATGAAGATGGTCAAAACAACCGCCTTGTACTCACCAGCTCAAACCAGCACACTAGGCTCATTATGAACCGTTGTGATAAATATGTAAACTACACATCCCATAACATGTCCCCATTCAGTGAGCAATTTTTCTTCTAATGCATCTGCATGAAATATATTAGCTTGGGATCACGTTACCCATGGATCTAATACTGTATCGCACCATGCATCTAAGCTCATCATCACGGATACCCATAGAGGCAGGGAAACTAAATAATATGGGTTGTCCATATAAAAAAGAGGGGGGGAAATGGAGTTTGCCAGAACTCTGACATTTGAAAGTTTCTAATTACAGTTTCACAAAATATGGACTAAATTGAAAATATCAACCAAGATCCATAATCTCTTCTTTTTTAGTAGATCAATTAATTCATTTAGCAGACACTCATATCCAAAGCGACCGTGAGTACAATTACTTGTTTATTAAGTATTTATTATATTATTATTAGATTTTTTCCATGCTGCCTTTAGCACTGATAAGAACTTTGTATATAGTACTAAAGAAAACATATTTAAAGAAAGTTGCGTTTTCTACTCACATGGAAAACATCACTGAGGTAGCCCAGGTTGAGTCCATGGAGGAACAGTTCAATGTCATTCAGCTTTGCTAGTCTGACATGGTGGAGAGAAGTGACACAAGCAAGCAAGCGTGGTTCAACAAAAACTTAAAAAACAATGTTTTATAGCTGGCTGATAAATTAATGATAATTGTATAATATATATAATCTTTTGTTTTTACTCAAAAATAATACCAGCTCAACCATTTTTAATATTGCTTATAGTGGAATTTATCTTGAGAAGTAAGTAAGCAAAAGCCAATCAAATTGAGTCATAAAGGTTTCCATACTTGGCTTGGCGTTTCTTTTTTAAAGAGATGATATTTGTTGTGTCAAGCCACTCTATATAGCCTCCAATTATAAGCAATGGGCCTTCAAAACAATCACCCAAAACATGTCCTTTGAAATCTGTAACGCTCTTTTTCATAACCGTCATGTGCATACAGTAGAAAGTATCATAATAGAAACTTGGAGCATGCTACAATTTTTGTTCCGATTCATAATTAATATATACTACCATTCAAAAGTTTGACTTAGAAATGTTCTTGTTTTTGAAAGAAAAGCTAATTTTTTGTATATTACAATAACATCAAATTGATCAGAAATACAGTTTAGATAATGTTTAAAAGGTCCAGTATGTAGGATTTAGTGGCATCTAGCATGAGGTTGCTAAATGCAATCAACTGCAATCAATACCACTCTCTTTCCAAGCATGATCAGAACCAACGGTGGCCGTTAGGAAAGACTCAAAAGAATCTGTAGGCGCTTTTCCACTGCGGGAACTTATGGGGCACAAAAAGGCGGTTTTCCGCCACTCCTTTAAGACCTCATTCAGGGCTGTTTTCGGGGGTGAAATAAGTACCTACTCCGGGGTAGGTAGGCCTACTTCTGAGCAGCCCTAAAAAACTGCTGGACCGGGATTGGCGCTTATTGGTTAAACGCGATGTAAGTGGAAGACAACAACAAGTGCCATTATGAATTAATTCTACAGCTGCAATGAATCCATTTAATTTTTAGCAACTTTAGAGCAATATTCAATCCTAAGAGTATCTGGAAAATGTCTACCTTAATCTAATGTTGGTGCCGGCGTGCTGCGGCAAGAGAAAAGTACAGTATAATTCTTTTGTCATGCTCGGAATTCACATAGTGTTCGAAGAGTAAAGGCAATGTTGTAGGTCCCTAGTTCCAGGACCGTAATTAACGGCCCAATTAGGGGGCCGTTTGCGTCACCTGGGAAGTGCCCTGAATTCCTGCAATGGAAAAGGGCCTTTTGGTGGTGGTAAAGTGGGAGATTTTTACAGGGTAAAGGGGATCTTGAAGAAGGAAGGCTATTACTCCCTTTTGTAACGCCATACCATACCCTGTGGACAGCGTTTGACTGGTGTATTCTTGGCAATTTCTTACATGGATAAGCATTCATTTCTTCTGTTTCTGGCTATTTTGAGCCTGTAATGAAACCCACAAATGCTGATGCTCCAGACACTCAACTAGTCTAAAGGCCAGATTTATTTCTTCAGCAACAGTTTTCACATGTTCATGTGCTAACATAATTGCAAAAGAGTTTTCTAATGATAAATTTGGATTAGCTAACAAAACGTGCCACAGGAGTGATGGTTGCTGAAAATGGGCCTCTGTACGCCTATGTAGATATTCCTTTAAAAAGCAGCCATTTCCAGCTACAATAGTCATTTACATTCAAGTCTGCACTGTATTTCTGATCAATTTGTTATTATTTTAATAGTACAAAAAAAATTGCTTTTCTAATTTTTCAATTCAAATGATTAACTTATTTTTCATTTGAGAAAAGTACAAATTAATTTTATTTTATATTATTAAATAAGTCTTACTCAAGTGTTAGTTCACGACAGCAAAAGCTCCATTTGTAAAATGCAACTTGGACTTTAATCGCTATGGTTAACAGAAAAGACATACAAAGCACTCTAACATTTACAGCCTGTATTTCCTGGGACCACGCAATCTGGGGGATGTGTGCTTGCTGACGTGGGTTTGTTAGCAGTCCCTGGGTCGGACTAAACACTCAGGGAGGCTGTTTATTGTTGTTTATGTCTGCTATAACAATGCCTTGCCAACACCTGTTCCGCAGACGCCAAGGCACAGAATAGCCTTTTGAGGGCGCCACAAACACAAACTTCCATGATAGCTCTCCTACTAGTCTGATGTTGCATTCTGTTAGTAAGAAGATTAATATAAATCAACATGCTATTTTATGCACCCAGTAAATCTGCACTTATTCTTTATAATTCTGTCACAGTCAGGGTGACAGAGCTAAATTGCTTTTGGACACTGCTCTGTAGCACAAGCTCTTACGTTTCTCAATGAACACCCTCCATTGGAGGAGTATAGCAAAAAGTGCCTCATGGGATGGACAGGGTTATTACTCCAAGTTTGCCTCTACAGCATTTCTATGTGAGAACTGAACGCAAGACCTCACCTCTCCTTGGAAGCGACAGGGTTAGGTTCGATCTTCGTAGGTGTCTCCTCCTTGGAGAAGGAGCTGTACGTATGTGGTGAGGCAGCCAAAATCGTGGCTATCTGCAGACAGTCATTAGAATGTAAAATATCTGATCACTTCATTGTTCCCGAAGGGGATATTCAGTTGGAAAGTAATAGATAGCTGTTGGAACCAAATTCTGAATATTGTCATGCTATAATTAATAGGAGAATATGAATGGTCATGGAAACAAAATTATTTAAAGTACACTACACACTATATATACTGCATCCATCTCTTTTCAAGGGATGAACGTTCCAGAAGAAATGTTCCGTCGTGTAGACCAGTGGTTTTTAACTTGTGGGTTGTGGGATATTTCTGGGAAGGTCAATACATGGTACCTGGGGTTGCTTAAAGATGACAGCGAGCTCAGCAGGGTTTTTGCCCAACTTGTTCCTGATGGTTTTGTCCGCTCCCAGCTGGAGCAGCTTTAGGACAGCTTCCTCCCTGCCATACTGAACCGCTATTGCCAGAGCCTGGTGGAACAGTTTAACATAAACTACTTTTCTATTTGAATATAATCCTTAATAATAAAAATCTTTAAACAGATATACTACCAAACACGTGTCGTGCAGATTCTTGTTTGTATGGCTGTCATAGGACGAGAATTACAGGAAGTGCCATGGTAGGATGTGTGGTAGCACTAACAATATTGACACACCGTGTATCCAGAAGAGTCCTGGGCATTGAGCTCAGCTCTGTGGGACACCAGCAGGTTGATGAGTTTACTGTAGCCATCCCTGGCTGCTTGCATCAGGCAGCTCATAGACAACCTGCAGATAATGGCAGAAAAAGATTTATCCACTAGAGGGAGACAAAGGCCAACATGTGGCGTATCCCAGTGCTGTCCCAGTAATGGAGCTCCTCAGTTGTGAGCCATAAAACCCAACTGAAAAGCATATTATACAGAGTGCAGAGCACACACACTTTTCCATAAATCTACAAGGGCCACAGGTTTGCTCCATTGTGGTGATCCAGAATCTGTCTTTAAAAACAGGTAGGATCAAACTGGTGGCGGCTCTACTATAGCAAATGGATGGTAAAGTTTGACCCATGACAAGATTATTTTGAAATATTTGAATTTATTAATATATTTTTTACATTTACTCAGCAGAAGCAACCTAGAATGATCTTGATCTCTTGTGGTCTAGGTGTTGGACTCCCATCATGAAGGTCGTGCCCCAGAGTTGGCCTACCTATAAGCATCCTTTAGAAAGATGCCTAACCTCCTAGCAAGATGCCTAACATCTGCTCCATGTAATAGCAGCATGTAATTGTAAGTCGCTTTGGATAAAATAATTGTAATTCTACTTTTTACGGTTTTAAAAATCCAACTTCCAAGATTTAAAGGACTTTATATCTACTTTTTGTTGATGTACCACTGATGCATGAGCACTACTAGGGTACGCAGGTGTCGAATTGGTCATGGTGAGCTTGAGCTAAACGGGAAAAAAAATCTTCATGCCTATAATTAAGCAATAAGGCACGAGAGGCCATGCTCAGGGACCTAGGAGTGATTTTGAACCTGGAGGGGGACACTGGAATGTTAGGGGTTTCGGGGGCATGGTACCTCGCAAAGGTACATCTTCCACTACAGCTAACAAAGCATGAATGCTGCCACCGTGCCCTGTCCTAAGTGCCTTAAAAGACTTCCACTGTGAAGATGACTAACGATCTGGGTGCTGGTCCCCCACCCCCCACCTTATTGTGTTTGCGTAGTACTGTATGCATTTGTATGGCTCCGTTACTAGTTAGCGCTGACAGTGAAGCGGGGCTCAAACTTTTGGAGCAGGTGCCCCGTGCGATTGGTGTTGCGTGAGCCTGCCACAAGCATCAATCTGCACAGCACGTTATCATTTGTAACTTATTACACTTTTAGAATTGATTAATAGAATCATTACCAAAAAAAATTGGTTAAAATAGTTACGCAGGTAAGTTACGCAAGAGTGATACCAAGCAATTGATTTCACCTGACCTGAGAACTGTAAAAAAAAGCCTAGTGGTAAATATGCTAAAACAGGTTCTACCAGTTACTAAATACTGAAATACTAAATCAGACACTGAATATAGGGTCTGATTAAAGTTCAGTAATCGTCTACATGCTGACGAACACTAATTAAGCAATTTAAAGTCAATATTAATTCACTTAACAATGAAAAAAAGCACCTCATTCAGGGAATTATACATTAGTCTCCATTAGGACGATAAAACGTTAGCGACTTGCAAAGGTTTTAGGCAAGTTTGAAAAAATGCTGTAAAGTAAGAATGCTTTCAAAAATGTAAAAAAAAAATAATAATAATCAATTAACAAAATGCAAAGTGAGTGAACAGAAAAAAAATCTAAATAAAATTTGGTGTGACCACCCTTTTCCTTCTAAAACAGCATCAATTCTTCTAGGTACACTTACAAAGTCAGGGATTTTGTAGGCATATAGTCTGGACATAAAACTATCAGCAACCTCACCCTGTTAACCGAGTTTGGCCGTTTATGACTTAAGTCATACACCATAGCAAGACTGAGCACAGCAAGAAGACACAAGGTAGTTATACTGCATCAGCAAGGTCTCTCCCAGGCAGAAGTTTCTGGGCAGACAGGGGTTTCCAGATGTGTTGTCCAAGGTCTTTTGAAGAAGCACAAAAAAACGGCAACGCTGTGGACCATAGACGCAGTGGCCAGCAAGGAAAACTTGATGAAAGACACATCATGCTTACTTCCCTTCACAATCTGAAGATGTCCAGCAATGCCATCTGCTTAGAATTGGCAGAAAACAGTCTGACCATGATACACCCATCTACTGTCCGGAGAAGTCTGGTCAGAAGTTGTCTTAATGGAAGACTTACGGCCAAAAAGCCATACCTCCGTGGAAACAATGCCAAGCGACTCAACTATGCACAAAAACACAGGAACTGAGGTGCTCTGGACTGATGAGTCAAAATTAGAAACATTTGGCTATAGCAGAAGGCAGTATGTTCAAAGGGCAAGAGAGCAGTACAAAAATGAGTGTCTGCAGGCAGCAGTGAAGCATGGTGGAGGGTCCTAGCAAGTTTGGGGCTGCATTTCTGCAAATGGATTTGGTCAGAATTAATGGTCTCCTCAATGCTGAGAAGTAAAGGCAGATACTTATCCATCATATATTCATAGTAATGACGTCATTAGCCAAGACATGTATACATCACAACATGCATATTAAACCATATAAGTTATAACTGTACCGTTTTAAAAACGGATGGAATGCTCCGTTTCCATGAGCTTTCTGCCCATTAAAGTTAAGGAGATGGAAAAAGGAAATCTGGTCTTTGTTTTTTTATGTTTTTATCTGTCTCCCATGCTACTTATGTTACGGTTTTAATAAACTGACTTCAACGAGAGGAGCAAGCCCCGCCCTCCAGCGTGCTGGGCGATAGACTGGTGAGCGTGCCTAACTTCCCGCTTCCCCGCGCTGAAAGCGTACCGCCGGTCAGTGCGGAGAGGAGCGCTCAGCCACAAAGGTTGCCTGGAGGCTTCCGCCATCTCTGCCTCTGCCTGGTTAGAGCACTCGGGGGGGCTCATCGTCTGCGCTGGGGCCTGGCATGGATGCCGACGTCCCTGCGTCGCATCAGCCACCAGAGCAGTCAGGCCAGCGATGCCGGTCGCCTGAGTGTTCTTGCCGTTGGAGCCCATGTTCGGTCCAGCCGCGGGAGAACCCACCCTGCCGCTGCCTGTACCCGGAGCTGCGTCGCATCTCATCGTTAAACCCGGAGCTGCCGTTAAGGAGTTCTTGCTGCTGGAGCCCGTGCCCGGTCAAGCCGCTGGAGAACCCACGCCGCCGCAGCCTGTCCCCGAAGCTGCCGCCTAACCCTAGTGCTCTCACCGCTGGAGCCAACGCTGCCGCAGCCCATGCCGCCGCTGCTACCTGCCTCTGGTCCGGCCACCGAGGGATTCAGTCACCACCACCACTGCCACCCGTCTCTGGTCCGGCCACCAGAGGGTCCCAGCTGCCGCTGCCACCAGTCCTCGGTCCGGCTACCAGAGGGTACCAGCCGCCGCCGTTGCTGCCGCTAGTCCCGGGTCCGACCGCCAGCGGGCCTTGGCCACCACTACTGCGCGTCCCTGGTCCAGCCTCCGGAGGGTCCCAGCCTCTGCCGCTTGTCCCTGGTCTGGCCTCCTGAGGGTCTGTCGGAGGGTCCTCTCTACACAAAAGGCGTCGCACCTGCGGAGGATTAGCCCCACGCAGGAGCGACGCCTTAGTTTGATTATGGACCATATTTAAGTTTCCCGCACTAGGTACGCAGCACTAGGTGCCGTTGGTCATTGTTTGTGTTGCTGTTTGCACACACGTACGTTGTGGATCATTAAAAAACACGCTTTATGCGTTCACTGCTCTCCTGTCTGTCTGCGTTTTCCTCTGGCTTGCGCTTACACTCGCCACCCCACTATGCACATCGTTACATGTAGCTTGCATTGTCTTGACAGCAAGACAAATTGTAAAAATATTTAACGTTTTAATTATGTTTTTAGTGCTATACGCAATGGTGCGCAATGGTGTAAAACCAAGCGCCACCGTTTATCCTGGCTCAGCAGAACTGCACATTGTTTCATTTTCCATCTCAATTATTTATTTAATATTTAATTTTCCTCCTCTGTTAGATCAGCTCTTTAATTAAGCACTTTGCTGGTATTTGGGCTGATATTTTGAGGATTGAACTATAATGATACTTGGGTGGAACGAACAGTGTTAATTTAGATAAAAGCTAAATGATTGCAATTGTCAGAGGCAATACTCTCATCCATTTCTGTGCTGTGACCGGCATATGCCACTGGGATTCCCTTTGCATTAAAAAACAAACAAAACAAACTTGCTCCTCCATTATAGACAGTAAATACACTGCTCAAAGATATTAAGGGACAGGCACGTGTGGCCATACAACCTACTGAGTCACATCATGAGTTGCCATGATGAATTTCACGCAAGTTGGAACAGCCTGTGATTTCAATTGTTTACTTTGTGTACAGTAAAATTTTGATCTTTAATATATTTTGTTAATTGAGACCATAAACTGTATAAATAAGTGGACAAACCCTAACCCATAGATAGAAGTGTGCTGGCTCGGGCCGTCGCCATCTTGGCTTGTCTGACTCCCGCCTAACTCCTGGCTATGTATAATGAATGGATAATTGATGGCTTAATATCATTTCAACTGACGAGTTATAAAAGAATTCACCCCCCGTACAGTTGTCATGAACGGGGAAGCTAGCTCTAGAGACCAAAACAGTACCAGGGCTGCAAACATGATTATTTCTGCTGTAAAGTTGGATATTTTAACATGGGAGTCTATGGAGACTCGCTTTTAGAGCCAGCCTCAAGTGGCCATTTGAGGAACTGCAGATTTTGGCACTGACACGCATTGGATTCATTTTTCAGCACCGGAGGTTGCCGCTTGACCGAGACCCAACCAATGTGCAATTTCAGTTTTTCCTAAATTTTGAGCAGTGTATATACCAATATTACCAAAACCATCGATTTATGTTTCAGAATCATCAAATTGCATACAGTTGGCTGGGCTTGGTAAACAAAAAAACTTGCCATATCCTGTTGGCATACAAGCCAGTTCATTATTTTGTCCTGAGTAAGTCTTTAAATGTAATTAAATTAATTTTCATTTCATAACATTCCTACAATCTGTTCTGTGTTTCATCAAAAGGCAAGAATGTTGTATTTTTTTTATTTTATTTTTTAAAAGGAGGGGGCCACTGTAGTGGCATGCTTTTTTCCCCTACCGGATTGGAGGATAAGGTATAGGAGAAGTAATTTGTTTCCATGTGCAGCACTTTGAGACGGTAATGAGAGGGCTATATAAACAAACATGGTAGTAGATGGTAGTGAGCGCAAATTCAAACTCCAGGCTTCAAATTACCCATTCAGAAACCATTCAGATGTTCCAAGGTAGGAATACACTCATGCACTCACTGCAAGTATTGACCTGAGAAATTCCTCACATTTAATGGAACATTGAATCAGTGGCCAGTGTTTCACCTGACTTGCCTTGCGCCTATGCAAGGTGGAACAGAGCCACATGTGTATGTAATATTATTTACAGGCTTTAAAATTTTAGACATTTATAGATGGCTATTTTCTCCTCAGATATATACACTGACCCACCCCTAGGGGTCAGTGTACAAAATGAATTTTTATCACATGGAAAGTTCTCTGCATAATACTGTGCATAAACAAAACACTCCCTGCCCCCCCCCCCCCCCATCCTCACCATGTGCAGGACATCAGAGATGACGGAACGTCTGTTTACTCTCATATAGGGGGGTGAGACAGCTGGTGTTAATTGAGGATTAGATACGCAGATGTAAAAAGCAGGACAGGAGAGTGGGTTCATGTGCGCCCTCTGTGTCTATGCACAAACAAACTTCTCCAGGTCACAATTCTGTGTCCCATTAACATTAGTCAAATATTATGTCTCAGAAGGAAACAATCTATTTCCTACCACTGTGTGTGCGACTACACTTCCATGGATGGTAACACAGAAGTGGTAAAATGTACTTAATTTTGTTTATCTTTATAAAAACATAATTTTTCTTTATGGTCTGGGTCGGAAAAACAATACCATGGGCCACACTAGGTGATCGGATTGGTATTTCATTTAGCACTGATAGGAGTTTTACTAACATACATACTTTTTTCTCAAAATATATACATAAATATACATCAGTCAAACAGTAAGTCAGTCAAATGCATTTATATAGCACCATAAAAATTTTAATGAATAAAATAAATTACACATAAGATACAATACATGTACTAGCAACAATAGACAGCGTATTGTTAATGAAAAGCTTGCTTTAAACAAAAAAATTGTCTTTAGGTGGGGTTTTTTAAAAGTGACCATTGAATCCATAGCCCTTAAGGATAATGGGAGGGAGTTCCAAAGCCTAGGAGCCACTGTACCAAACACATGATCACCTTTTGTTTTAAAGAGAGTTTTCTGAACAGTTAAAAGGTCTTGGCCTGAAGACCTTGGAGACCAACGAGGGGTGTGTGCATCTAATAGACCCAGAATGTATGAGGGAGCTTGATCGTGTAAGGCTCTGTAAGTGATAACTAAGATTTGTAAATGAACTCAAACAGGAAGCCAGTGTAGAGCCTCAAGCACAGGAGTAATGTGCAATCTCATAGTAGGTCAAAAGCCAGAGCTGTATTCAAAATAACAATTCAAATAACTGAAACTCTTACCAAACATGTAAAACTATTTAGAACACAAACTCTGAATTATGAACCGGTAGGAAACTGTCAAAAATTATGTCCTTGTTCTGGAGGTACACAGTCAACAAGTGCACAAATATGACACCTCTAATAAACCACCATGACGTGCATATATTTTGTTTTGTGATTAAAAAAGGTTAAGGACAGTAGTCATTAGTTCAATTATTCACGAAATAGGAGAACTTAACATACACAAAAATAGCATGTTCAACCACACAACGCCAAACTAGCACTGCGCCACCTGATTTTGACTGACACACCCTCTACTGCGCCCCAACACCCATTTCTGCACCAGCAATATCATGGTGCGCCCAGGCGAGAGAAAAGACACCTTGCGCCCAACGAAAGGATACATACAACGCTGGCCTCAGATGAGGCCAAAACAAAGTATACCTACCTTAGAAGGCAGGCCTTCTGTTTATTTTTTATTGGGAAATGCCTACATGTCGGGAACACACATATTGTGCTTTAGAATTCTGCCTACTTAAGCAGCTGCCCGTCGATTGGAACATAGCCAATATGTGACTTAAGAGTAATGTGCCAGGTGTCTTTAAAGGCCCGAGTATACTCCTGCAGACACGGTCTGCACACAGTTGCGAATTACGCAAATGTCGTTATCAACACAGTTCATACTGCATGATTGTACCAGAGACATTATATAGAAGAGACAGGCCACTTAAAGAATTCTAAATAGAACTCTATGGGAGAAGTCCCAATCTAGGAATAAGCGAGTACCCCATTATCTGTATCTGCTCAAACAACTAAATTGTCTGTATTTGTATCTAAACTCAGAATGGGCTGGGCTTAAACCAGAAGTGGGAGGGCCTGATCGTAAGTTGGAATTTTAAGCCTGACATAGATATTAGTTATTGCTATATTTACTGCTTAAGAAAAATATTTACAGAACATCCTGAGAATTGAGCTTCAGATCAATATTTTTGATCACAAGAGTAAGACTATTTACAAAGTCTAAAGTATTTTATAAATTTGTGTGAATGAATAAACGTATTGCCGATTGTATTTTCCTTGTCTGAACAACCAGGAAATTACCCTGTCTGCAGCCAGACACTCTTGATAACTTGTGTGAAAAAAACTTTTGAAACGTTATTTTGGGGGCAAAGTCATCCCAACACTAATATCGAACAATTTTATATTTATACAAGATTATTCTATAATCGGTCGGTCTAGTATTTATACAGACATGTTGTTGTTAAAAATACTTTGACAATACTGGTATGGTGGTATGTTTTCTGTGCATAAAAGCAAGGCAAGGAAACTAACTTATCTACCAGCAGCAGCAGCAATTGGTTTACACGTCATTTAAACATTGAACTGATCGTTTCAGAATACGAACAGCTAAATAGTTTTCCGCATCTACGTACATTGTGTCGCACGGTATCCAGCCATGTCTGTTAGCAAGGCAGGACATAGTGGATATTGAACCACCCAAAAAGTGTGCTTGCAGACAGTATTTATCTGTCCAAATTAGGTACTTCCACTGCCAACCCATACACACAGAAACACCCCCCCTCTCCTTCTGCTGACACTGTTTGTTTGTCTGTCTGTCTGCCTGATACCAGTCGGCACATGCCATAACAGGACATTCCGAACAAAACAGTCAAATATACACTGTGTACGTGGCCCTCAACACTACCATATGGCAGCCAGACATAGGACACAGGACTTTTCTCAATGATTTTCCCCTTTTGGTCAAGCCACACCAAATTTGATTAGTCCAGTTCAATAAGCATGAGATAGTGTGTCTCACCTGCCCACTAAGTTGGGATCAGCGTGTCTTGACAGCAGAAGATCCACACAGGAGACAATGCAATCCTCGGTAGCATTTGCTGTACAAGCAGCCATCAACACAGTCCACTGATCTAAGGATGTAAAGTCACAGAATGTCATTAAAACATTTTATACAGTACAAGTGAGTATAATTTTGGCTACAAGGTTAGGTGGGTACCCATTAACGTGCCACCCATCAAATAGGAGGCTTAAAACAATAAATAACTACATGGAATAATGTAATGTCAATATGCAGTTAACATAATATGTATTTAATATGATAAACCTCATTTTACACACTTGTCATATCTCTCTGCGTGTGTGTGTGTGTGTGTGTGTGTGTGGGGGGGGGGGTCCACTTTGCAGTCAGTTGACCAAATAAATAAAAAATGCCACTGAACAAGGACTGTGTATAAATACCATTATAAATATTATGTTAAATGTATGTTAAATACATTCAAGATCAGAAAGAGGAATGCAAAGCTAAAACCAGTGGAGTCCATAAATGGAGAATAATAGGCCCTTTATCTGGCATCAGGAAATTTGGCCGTCCTTATGGGGCCGAGTCACCTCACAGGATTTGTCTCTGTCTAATCCAGATAACAGCTGAGGAAGACCGAAGGCTATCCACCTCATTTCAGTTTTGCTATGCCAATGACCAAGCTCAAACATCTGTGTGTGTGTGTCTGCTAGGGGGAAATTAAACCAGGTCCCGCGTGTCAGTCCGTCGGCATGAGGACAGCTTTCAGATCAGTCAGTCAAGCATTCCTGCTCGCAGCCTCAAACCTCTTGTGACCAGGAAGTGACCCAATGCCACTCTAGCGTTTTATTGTTTCCTTCAGCTGCGTCCAGTGCCAAACACCGATGCTGTGTGTCGTCAGCCAAACACACACACACACACACACACACACACACACACACACGTATCCTCGGTGGTCTATGACCCAAAGCCTCCTTTAAAATCGAATTGCTGGGAAAAAATGTGTCTGTTTTTTTAACTTTGGGCTTCTAAACCTAGCAGAGGCTGTCCACGATTGCCGATTCTAGTGTGATCCGTAAAATTCTGGCTAATTCTTAGTCAAGAGGACCACTAGGTATTTGTGTATACGCCGATGTGCCAAAACATTATATTACCACATGGGTGGTCAAAATGGGCAAGCATGGGCACTGTTAGCAGTCAGCGGCCACACAGCCCTTTACGCGGCAGGGTGCGATGCACTGTGTTGCGACACATTCTACCCACAACCATCATTACAATGTTCTGCCGCTTGTGCCACAGTAGCCCTTCTGTTGCTTTGTTGCCATAGCGTATTGATGAGCTTTGCGCGCCCAACACCCCGTCGGCGGTTTGTTGTTTGTCCCTCCTCGGACCACTGTGGGTAGGTTCTCACCTGCTGACTGGGAGACCCCAGCCTTGCTGTTTGGGAGATGCTCCGACCCAGTCGTCTGGTCGTGACCATTTGGCCCATGTCAGAGTGGCTCAATTCTTTATGCCTTGCCTTGCTTTTGCTGCATTTACAGTAAAGCCTCTTATAACTTTGAATTACAGAACCAAACAATGTTGCCATTATAACTGCAGGGATCACACAGACATCCGGGTCAGAGAGGTGTTCTGTGGACTCAGACTTGACCCACCACCCGACAGGTGCATTCAATCTTGCCCCCCAAGCAGAGGAACAGAGGGCTAGAGAGTGTAAGCGGTGCACGGGTGGATTGGCTGCGCGTTTCTAAAAGAACTCTTCTCTGGCGTCATCACTGTTAAGTAACAGCAGATGAGGAATTGCTGTGCAGGGTCACGAATGGTCGGTGAGCTGTTGGCCGGGGCCAGGTGAGGAAATTGAAAGAAGGTGCCGTAGAAACAGGGGCGTGCGGGGAGCCCAGAGCTGACGGAACAGGAATGCAGGGAGGATTAGCTGCGACCGTTTGATCTTGCGTGACCAATGTTCTTATGTGATGCAATTGTTACTGCCCACACAGACACACAGAAGAAATGTAGGTACAAATATAATCAAGCACACATACAGGAAGATAAGCGATCATTTTAAAATCACACACAATAGTATCCTTGCCATCTTATGCTGAGCTTAGACCGGAAGACTTAGATAACTAATGTCGGGTTCTCTTATTTAAAATCTACTTCTCATAAGACTGTTTTTAGTTGTAGAGTTCCACACGGTATATTAATTTTTGAAAAGAACGCGAATGATGCATCCCGCCTTAAATGACTCAAGCAGGAGTTTTTTTGTTTTCTTCTCAAAGACCTTTTGTGGGAGCTCCAATTCACATATAGGCTGTCAATCATTGTGACACTGCAAGGCATGCACAATGAAACACTGCACACTGGTGTATGGGTGCCATTTATTTCTACTGCTCATACAGAACATCTATTCTTGAAGTAGTTTGGCAACAGACATAGTTTGCATTTGAGCTACAGCTTCTAATCAGTTTCTTATCGTTTGATGATTGGAACTAAACAGTCATCCCACTTAGTCTGACAGGGAGGTGTCACTCAACTAGAGCTCACCCTCTGGCTCTTGGCAAGCGGTGAGCTCACCCAAAATATGACATGGACTAGTCTGTAAAATTGATGACGTTGACAATGCATCAATAATATATATTTTAAGTATTTCTACGAGCACCTGAAGAGAAAGCACAGAGGCACTATTCTGGATGATGGACCACCCAAAAAGGTGACAATGCCGTTTTGGAGCTGGACAGATTTGGATGCCCACATTAAACATTAATAATATGCACACATTAATTATGGCTACAACAAAAAAATTGCAATACACGACTAAAAAAAACTACACCTTTTCGCACAGAAGGCTGACTTTAGATTATCCTAACCTTAACTATTACAACCATGAAATGGCAAAGTGCATCTGATCATACAAATGTGGCAACCTAGAATGCCCGCGGTTCTGTGGCAGAGAAGACGTAGGATTATTGAACGCTAGAGGCCCCCCATGTATTTATTTCCCATTTAGCTGTTGTGATTTTGAATGCTATGTATTAAGTTTGACCAAAATTCTGAATGATTCAATTATTTAATGTAAGTGATGCACCAAAATTACATTTCTTGGCCGAAACCGAAAATTCAGGTTGCACTGATACTAACTTATTTTAATAGTTATTTTTAAATAATTGTATTAATATACTTTAATTTCATGAATTTAAAAACTACAAACCAATAAAATGATCACACTTTTATTGAACGTAACACCCAAATTGGACAGAATATATTAAAACAATAATATATGTTCATTCAGTTCTGTGAAAATCAAATTTAACAGATTTACCAATTATCCAAAGTTCTAGAAAACTTATGATGTGCAAAACAACAGTCAAGTTGCTACTTGACTGTTGTTTTGCACATCATAAGTTTTGCTCTAGGCTAGCATTTTGTAAAATACAAAAAGTTTAAATATGCTACACAAATATTGTAATAATTTAAAATAAAACTTTAACAGGCAAAACACAGAGGGATTCTATTCTGTTTATGTAAACATATTTCCAATTTAATTGAAAATTATTGTGCAAAACAGCAGTAATAACTAAAACCAACCTCAAACTGTAAACAACAGATGTAGCCTCTAGTGAAGAACAGGGCAGGGCTACACACATTTTAGCATTGTCATTTTAGCAAATTGAACTGCTTTCTATTCAAGTAAAAGTGGCAGGTTTCTCTTCAAGAAAAAAAGTTGCTCAGCTTTCTGACAGGAGAGACTGCTCCTCTTCTCATCAAGAACCTGAGATGCTGCACTGAATAGTCTCCCACTCTCTGTGCTGGTGCTTTGAGCAGATAAATACCTGCATGCAATCTGTGCAATGAAAGCGATCTTTGCTCATGCGCCAGTAGTCAAGGGGATTGTCGCTTCTGGCAATGGGTAGTTCAGCTAGATAAGTCTCCAGCTGTGGTGTAGCCCCGCTACTTGTGGCACTGCTGTGGACCGAGGCACTTTCCTGTAGAATCTCGTCAAACATGTCAGAAAGCGAGGGAGTGTGCACCTCATCACTTGTACGTGACAGTTTCTCTGGCACAGCTTCCTCTGTGCTGGGCGTCGAGCATCCTTCACCAGATGCTTCAATCACCTCCAGCACTGCCTGTATAATTTCTAGTGCACGCTGCTTTTTCTCTGCGTCAAAGTAATGGTCTTTAAATCGCGGATCTAGTACTGTTGCAATGCAGTACAGAGGGTTGGTCTAGAAAGCATGTGTTAACAGCCTCAAGTCCAAGCAGACTCTTTAGTGCTGCGATCAAGGATATAACAACAGCAACAGATGAATTAGCTGAGCCAGCGAGTGGCTACATCTTGCTGCAGTCATTTGGGTGGCATTCCAAACTATTTGCAAAGCTTGTAAACGGGAATAAGCAAGCGGAGAATGCTTAAAGTGACCCACAATTTTTCTCCCTGTGCTGCGCTGACTCAGCACTCCAGTGCACGTTTGTGGGGTCACAGCAAAATCACCATCTATTCACTGCACTGTTAAGCTAAGCATGCTAGTTGGACTTACGTCTGAGCTCCAAAAGTCTGTGGTAAGACTTACAGTTGGGATGTCTGTGGTCATGAGCTCACGAACGTGTTTTTCAACACAGTCAAACCTTTCAGGTAGACAGGTTTCTGCAAAATAGTGTCTGCTTGGCATCTCAGCGCGCATCAGCCATTTCTGTATGCAGACAATATGCCTGTGCTTTGGAATTAGCTATCTTTATAACTACGTCTTCTACGTGCACAAACTGTTAGGGCGCTACAAAACTACTAGGGCGCGCTCGCGCCATAGTGGTGATCCAGAATCTGTCCTTAGAAACAGGTAGGATCAAACTGGCGGCGGCTCTATTTATTTTTTATTATTTTTTACATTTTATATTTACTCAGCAGAAGAAACCTAGAATGATCTTGATCTCTTTATACGGTTTTAAATTTACTGTTGATGTAACACTGATGCACAACTGGGGTATGCAAAATTTATCAAAGTCATAATTATTACTTCATTGCATGGTAATGTTTTTAGAAGTAAAATTTTAACTAGGTTGTCTCCAGAACAAACAAATCATTGGAGTTTTAGAGGGCTGTAAGGCTATCGATCGGACTCACATCTAGGAAAAGTCACGAAAGGAGGGCCCTAGAGTGGGAAGAATTGTTTTTTTTTTTTATTTCCCACTCCGGTACGAGGACCAGCGATCCGCGCTTCTAGTGTTAAATGAAGTGACGCTGTATTTCTGTGTAAACAGCAAATAGTATTTTATTTTATTTTTTCTACAGAAAATTTAAATACCTGAATATAAGACTGAATTTAAAAAAATATATATATTTTGAACATAAATAAGCCGCACATGTCTATAAGCCGCCGGGGGCCTATGGTACATTGAAACAAATGAACTTTACACAGGCTTTAACGAAAATTTACATTTAGCGGTAAACAATAGACTACCAAGAAAGTCATTGGTCACTATCTTCCTCCTCCTGCACACAGAAACCACTGAAGAAATCTTCTTCGGTGTCGGAGTTGAATAGCCTCAGAATTGCTTCATTCGATGTTGGCTCATTTTCAATGTCGCTCTCGTCACCTTCGGCCGGAGGCAAATTCCCCGCTGAGCTCATGCTGCCCTCTTCAACAAGCAGCAGTCCAGCCTTTCGAAACCCGTTGATA
>JAODLI010014750.1:0-24104 GCA_027575585.1 Percopsis omiscomaycus | reverse complement strand
TATCTCTAGTTGTACTCTCCCCGTAGATCTTTTACAAGGGTCAGCTGAAGTCAGCTTGGAAGAGCATGACCAGAGAACCAATCAATCGCCTCTGGGTGCAGACCTTGTGAACAATGCATCCTGTTCTTTCTCACAGCAAGAATTTGTATACTAAAGTATATTTTTCCAACATATTCGCTTCAAGTCTTCACTTCGGTTCCTGGGGATAAAGAAAACTAAAACCTTGTTTACCTTGTAAACGTACCAAGCTGTCTTGTCTTCTATTCTAAATTATGCTATGCTCTTGCTATTACCTGCCAATGACCATAGTCATTTTTTTCCAACTCCATTGGCTTCAAATGAAGGTACTACCAGCCGCTAACATAACAACCCGCATTGTGCAGCTATATCGACAGCTAGAATAGTTTCCTAATATTGCTTGAATCCTCGGTGTTACAATGCTCTGTTCAATTTTATTTAGTTTTTGTGCAAGTAAACAATTACAACGGACAAGCAACAACATTGAAAACCACTGGTGTTGTAACAATCAAAAACAAAACATGCTTGTATAAAAGCACTTTTTCCCCCTAGCGGTTTCCTGCCTATTTCCATTGGTCAGGTCTATACTGTAGCTTATCCTAACCTAAACCATAACCTTGTAAATACATGTAGACCTAACCCTTAACCTTACCTTAACCAAATGAAATGGTTAATGCCTAAACTTAACCATGAAATGTTAGAATAGATCATATATATATATATATATATATATACTGTATATACATATGCATATATTTATATACATACAGACACACACCACCAAAAGATGGAAAAATGAAAATATGTTAATGCCGTTCCTTCAACAGAAGAATTTCACAGTCTCCTGCAGGCATCCTGCAGAGGTCTCACCCAGTAGGTATTGTTCTGCCAGTTGTGCTCAATACTGTAGAGAGAGAGAGCGGTGAGAGGAAAAGCTGATTGGATGTTCATTGACTCCCTGTTTGTGGGTGTAAGACTTTCTTGCCACCTACAATGGGTTATTAATCTAGGACTTTAAACCAGAGAATAAAATGTCACTCAATACAATTTATACTGTACCTCTGTCAAACACTGGCAGTTTAACTAACAATTTACAGCTTACCAAATTGCTTTTGGCATGACTTTGGCATACTCAAGTGCTTTTTATTATTCATGTCAACTTTTATATTATGATTTTTACTCCTTTCATGGGTCACACAGCAATTGCAGTAAAACATCTTGTTACAGAGTGGGTAAAGTGTATAATATCGCACAGCTGGAGATGCTGCACCTCTGCAATAGACCCATACAGCTGTTTTGAGTCATTTCAGCTCATCAGACTCATCAGGATGAAGCAACGCAGAGTTGTAAATTGACTAAGGTCAGGGTAACTAGGGATATTAACGGAAAATATATAAGGGGGCTTAATTTCGAAAACCCCTGCTCTACCCCAAACGGTTTTGAATCAAGAGTTCCCATGCAAAGCAAAGCAAATGAGGCGGAGTTTGCAAAATCAGGATATGAGGCGGAGTTTGCAAAATCAGGATGTTTTAACCAGGCTAACTCAATGTGACAAACATAGCATACTGTACATCATACACATATGATACAAGGCAACATAAACAGATGTGCTGCAGATGTGGCAACTTACAACCTAAGAAATTAGCAGTTAACAGTTTCGTTTTTTTGCTAACTTTAAAGCTTCTGGACTGTCGGCTGCTGCTACAGTAAACTACTTGTCTCTCCTCCGACTGACTAATGAATTTGCCTCATACTTTACATATATCTCCAATATTGTGAATAATATTGTGGCTTCCTCTATTGGTGGGTATGACTACCCTTCCATCGCTCGGTGCTATACTGCCACTGAACTACCAAGAACTAGTGCAGCAGTTAAGTTACACAACATGTGCTCTGAACACAATGCATACTAAGTTGTTTTACTAAAATATTTTTAGCTGTTTGGTAGATGATTGTCAATACCTCCCTACTCTCTGGAATCTTCACCACGTTTCAAACATGCTATCATAACACCACTGTTCAAAGAAGTTATCTGGATCCACTTGCTTGCAAGAACTGCAGATAATCTCATATCTTCCATCTCTAGGGAAAATATTGAAAAAGTTGTATATATACCAACAATTACATATATATCTGTCTTGTAACAATCTGTTCACTGTTTACCAGTCTGGTTTTAGAGTTCTTGACCTCAGCGCAGCTTTCGATACGGTTGACCATATACGTAATTCTTCTTCAGGGACTTGAACAATGTTTAGGCCTTAGAGGCACAGTTATTAACTGGCTCTCTTACTGGAGGACCTTTCTCTGTTTCCATTGGCAGCTTTGGGAAACACAGAAATAAATTATTTGATTTTTTTTTCCTTTTTTTTTTTTTTCTTTCTTCTTGAATTAGACATTCCACATGGAGTCACTCAGGCATCAATTCTTGGTCCAGTTATTTAATTTCTATATGCTCCCAATTGGGTCCATCATTCAACAATACATTTCATATCACTCATATGCTGATGATTCACAGTTATACATAACTGTTTCGACTAACAATGGCAGTGAATGACCTCATTCAGCTATTTATTTATTTTTACAGCTAAATGAGGATAATTCTTTTAGTAAGATTCGGAAAAGCTGGTTCATGCTTTTATTTCCAGTAGACTCAGTTATTGTAATGTACTTTTTGCTGGACTGACAAAGCTAGTGTTAAGTAAATTCCAACTCATTCAGAATGATGCAGCCAGAGTATTGACAAAAAACAAAAACAACTCCTATCTTAACCTCTCTTCACTGGCTCCCAGTTAAACAAATAATTTATTTTAAAATACTTCTGATTGTTTGTAAATCGATGAATGGCTTAGCTCCAAAGACCTCCAAAGCTTCTTCTTGTCTTGTGTTTCTGGGGGTAACTTGGCTTACGCGCCGAAAGCACGGTGGTTTCAAAGATCTTTTCGCTCTTCTCTCGCCTCTCTATCTCTTGTGACTATTTTTTTACTTGCAAAGTGCTGGAGCCTGTATGATAAATGGACATCACTGGGGCACATCACAGGAGATATGCCACTAAGATGCGCGGAGCTTTATCAAACGAACTTTCAGCGCGCTGGAGTTGAGACATTCTCGAGGAGTCCCACGGACTGATTATTTGACACATCTGTCTCAGTCTACCGTGATCGCGTCGTGGGTGTGCTGTGGAGACGATGCTGGTGTGTGGTGTGCTTTCGGCAAGGTCAGTGGCAACGCTTTGCTTGAAGGGAATAGCCTTCATTTGGTGATTTAATTTGACACATCTCAAATTTTAGCTGTAAATTGACAGCTAAAATTATGGATCTTATTAGAATAGATCATAGGCTATATGCCTAGCCTGTCTGTCTTCTAGGATACATACAAAAAGATACACCGCTGTTTCAATTGTCCCATTTTGTAATTGAGTTATGATTCAGTTATAACTAGATTTGGATGCATAAATAATGAGTTGAGTCTGGATACAACTGTGGATATTTAATTAATGTTAATAAATTCCTTCTGCTTTAAACTAGCTTTAACATGTGAAATAAATTCAGAAATATGAAAAGGGAATTTTCATCCACAAAATGCTTGGAAATGTAGGCTACTACTCAGTTCCTTGTTTTGAATTAGTCAGTGGGTAGGATTAATTATTTTAATTAATTCAGATCCGAGCCACAACATTTGTTATGTGGAGTAGCCTAGCGCTGCTAGGTAGGCTACTCTCCAGGGTGCTGAACCCCCTGACGCCATTTGGCCTTAGCCTGGTTTGACCAAACTGCTTTTACAAGCTCCACGATCTTTAACTCTCTTTGATGTACATTCGCTGCGTTTCGCTTTGTTTTGAAAGTTCCAATTATCCAATCCAAAACACAACTTATCCGTCATTTAAACGGAAGTTCAGCCCACTGCCGTTTCAGTTAAATGACCATTAACAAACCAATAATTGTCTATGCAGGGTTATGTATCCTATTAGTTAAGATGTTATCTGAAGCAATTAGACGAGGTGTCCGACTGGTTTAGGGATGGGTTGCTAATCCATTGTGTTATGCAGGCGTTACTAAAGTTGCAGCTGCTTGCAGCTGAAATGCACATGAATGCTGATTGGGCAAAGGTTCTGTAACTGAGGTGGAGCTTACAACATAGATTTTCCTGGATAGTGTTTCACAGGATTCTTAAATAAAGTAGCCTCATTGAGCTCATCTAAAAAAAATGTGTGTGTGTACAGGGCCACAGTAGAAAAGCATCTGATATAGACAGAAGCATTTAATTTAATTAGAATTATATAGCCTCTAGCTAAAAATAAATAAAGGTGGAGAGGTAGAAGGTGCCTTACGTAAATAATATGCTTAACAGGTAGCCCTATGTTTTAAGATTTCTTTTCAGACCATATCTGTCTGACTGTCTTTTCTAAACCAAAACAGGTTTTTGTGAGCATGTCTTGAATGTGTTTGGTGTTGATCTGTCTTAGATGCACTGGATAGCAGACAACAGCACATTTCACTCCACCATCCCTGATACAGCAAACCTGGTTATGGCTGTGGTTTATTCCATATTTGGTAAGTCGACCTACAGTCTTCTGTTCTTTTTACAGAGGCTTTTGTCAACCCATGGAAACCACCTTAATAATTAAAGAATACTGTTCTGTTTTAGAACTCTCTTTGAAAGGTGCAGTAAGCAACTTGTTCATGATATTTCATGACATTTTCACCCAGGTAGGTGTTCCCTACCTGTGCCTACCAGTCCCAATCATTATTCTTTCAAATGATTGCTCACCATGATGGCCACTACAGACCATATTTTTTGCATTAAATGATGATTATGAGCTGAGTATGGGTTGTATGGTCTGGTACGTTCATGAAGGATGATGCTGTTATTCGGATTGAATCACCAGGGGTCCTGCTTTACTTCATGAATGTTTGTGCTTGAATAATCCCTAGAAAAACGTTAAATACTGACATTTCCACTGATAAGCGATACAAAACCAGAGCTTATATTTGCTTTCATAGCTCAGCTACACTAAAATCGTTTTGGTAACTTCATTTAGTTGTGTTTTTCTAACACTTTGATTTAGTTCCAACAAATTAAAGTCAAAAGTTGTAAGGGTTTACAGAGTAACCAAAACTCATGAATAGCACCATATAGAGGTTGTACACAGGCGAACCTCACTGCCGTAACTGCATGTTCTGTATGTGTGTGGAAACATGTACACATGTCATTTCCTAGTCTACCTCTGCCTATCCTACTGTAGGTGTGTGCTCGTTGTTTGGCAACACAATGCTGCTCTATGTGTCCTATAAGAAAAAAGAGCTTTTAAAGCCGACTGAGTTCTTTATCGTCAACCTGGCCATCAGCGACCTTGGAATGACCCTGAGCCTGTACCCTCTGGCTGTCACCTCAAGTCTCTACCACAGGTTATACAGTACACATCCACACATCCATATTTACATGTTATGCATGCGCATTCGTTTTTGTAAACCTCCAGCATGCACCTTAAAACATACGGCCAGGCGCAGAGACACGCATATACACTTAATTTGAGTCTCTCTTCTCCTTCTCATCACTCCCTTTTTGTTTTTCTTCATCCTCTTTCCTCCCTCACATTTTTTAAGTGTATGCCCTAAACCTGCCATTTCAGTCTGCACAAAGTTACTTGCAGCAAAACACAAGTGATTCACATGTAAATCAGCACCTGTTATGACACACATATTTTGAATGGAATGAAAACTATGTAGAGTCCTTACGCATCAGGAAACATACAACATGACATATGAATAGCTTACAGTTAGTGAAACAGGGATTTTTTTTGGTCTGATTTACTGTACCTACTCAAATAATATCCTCTGTGTCAAGGCTCTTATGTTCCCTGTTCCTGTAAAAGTATTCTAGGATCTTGTGGCAATATCTCTCCAGGTTCCCTACGTTAACTATGCTTCTGTCCAGTTGCCCAGACAATAGTCAGCCATCCAAACTACAATAAGTGGTAACCAACCCCCAAAATATTATTTCACTTAATATTGTAAATTTCTTAAAATTGTACTATGCAATGTGTTTTTGGCAAGAACTCCATTATTGCTTTTCTGTGCAGTTGGCAAAAACAACAATTTAGTGGTCAAATGCAGGCTTTATTTTGTCTATATCTAACAAAAAACGTCACAGAAAGCTAACAATAAAACAACAACGTTTGAGACAAAATCATTTTTAGTTAATGACACCAAACAATATGTCATCAATGCCACACACCTATTACAAAGCGACCCATTACAAACATTGTTTTCCAACATAGTTTATTTAATGTGTCCTATCTCTCTCTCTAGGTGGTTGTATGGTAAAGTAGTGTGTCTTGTCTATGCGTTCTGTGGTATTCTGTTTGGGATCTGCAGTCTGACAACGCTTACCATCCTCAGCACCGTCTGTTGGCTGAAGGTGTGCTACCCTCTCTATGGTGAGTACTAGTGAATACTTCAACAGACACCTGGAGAGTGTTATGGAAGGTTAATGCAACGTCATGTTGGCACTCTAATTCAAATACATTTCTGTCCACACACCTGTCTCAGGGTGAGGTTTGTTTGACAAGTGTGGCATAATTCACATATCACATTGTCTCATCAATGGTTGACGTAAAAGTCAAAACATCATGGGCAATGTACAAGGATTATTTTCTATGTTGTGTTTTACTTAGATGATGTACCAAACAGCAGATCAAATGTATACGTTTAACAAGCTAAATTAATACTGTGGCTCCCTCTTGTGGAGGTGTGCAGGATAGTATATTCCATCATGAGCACTACAAAACATTAAACATGTCTACTATACTGTAACTTAATTGTAACTTTTATATATCCTCTTTAGTACATATATGCTGTCTCATTTGGCTGCTTTGTTTTTTTCCTGCACCTTTGCACAACATCTCCTGTAGGACTAAATCATGTTAAGACCCCCTAGCATGTCCCAACCCCTATGTTGGGAAACACTGGTCTAATACACGTTTTCTGTGAGTCATTCACCACTAAGTATAGTGGTGAATGACTCACAGAGCCCTTCCATTGAGCCCCCCCCCCCCCTAATGCCAGGTCTTTGCTGGCTGTGGCTGTGTTTTAGTCTTTATTCAGTCACTCAAACCATGTTTTTAGTTTAAACTGGTTTGGTATTGGAGGTGGTATGTTACATTAGTTGTAGATACAACAATAATAGATAGCAACATTTAAATGTGTAAATGAAACAAAGTTGGATATAGTGAGGTCTCCCAACCATACAGTAAGTGTGTAGTCTATAAGCTTACCTGCTAAACCTATAGCTATCACTATATGGGCAGACTTACCCACTGTGGCTTTCAGCTCTACCATGTCTGTCTCTTCTTAGGGAACAGGTTCGGTCCTGACCACAGCCGTTTCTTCATAGTTTGCGCGTGGGCCTACGCGCTGCTGTTCGCTTGTTCCCCTCTACTCCACTGGGGGGCGTACGGTCCTGAGCCCTACGGTACAGCGTGCTGCATTGACTGGCATCGCTCCAACCACGAGGCAGTTGCACGCTCCTACACGGTGGTGCTGTTCGTCTGTTGCTACATAGTGCCGTGCGCCGTCATCATAGCCTCCTACAGCCAGATCCTGATGATGGTCAGAGAGTCACGACGAGCCATTGAGCAGCATTTGTCAGCACAGAACTGCATGGGGAACATTCAGACAGTCGTCGTTAAGGTGATGCAGATTGTGTGGTTGATATTTCTGTCATGGTCCAATCACAGCATCACAGCAACAGCTATTATTTTTTAAGAAATGTGTCTTACAGGTAAAACGGTATTAGGGTATTTACAAAAACTACATGCTTGATTAGGCTATAATTTATGTGGAAACAAGTTTTAAAAACAGGAAACTGACTAACCAGCAAAATGTTGAACATGGACCAGGTGTTTCTGTATTTGTAATATTTAAATGCTGCACAGACAATACATGCTTTGGTTTAAAGTCTACTACCTCTCTCTCTTTCTAAACTGTAGCCTATTGCTTTCCTTCTGTCTCCCTTCTGTTCTCCCGTTATATATTCTATAGCCTACTGTAGGAGCAATCAAAACATCATCAAAACCTCACACAAAATATGAACTAATTTCATGTCTCAACCCAAGTAGCATACCTAAAGACAATTTAATATTTAAAAAATTAAAATTAAGATATTTTACCGCCATATCTTAATCTAGTCACATAGATGAATTGAAGAAATAATCTATTGATTACTAATGATAGTGTTCTGCTGAACACAAAAACAATTCATAGCACTTAGCCTACTTTAGTTTCAGTCGAACACGTAATTTATGGCAACTCTGTAAAACTGCCGATCATATTAGTTTAAGACAGTTGGTTGCCACTAGCCACACCTGTTGTCGTCTAACATGACCATCAAAAATAATTATATAACTTTAAAACCTTGAAATTCTTTTCTATAGTCTGAGTCTAACGTGTCTTCAAGAGTTGCCGTTGTTCGTCTGTTTGAATGGTCAATGATTTCTGTCTCTCTCGTGTCCCCACAGTTGAGTGTGGCAGTATGTATTGGGTTCTTTGCAGCATGGAGTCCATATGCCTTGGTGTCAATGTGGGCGACGTACGGCCACTTTGACTCCATCCCCCCATTGGCGTTTGCCGTGCCCGCTATCTTTGCCAAGTCGTCTACGCTCTACAATCCGCTTGTCTACCTGCTGCTCAAACCCAACTTCCGTCGCCTGCTGTGCAAAGAGCTCTCTTCCCTGCAGAAATTGTGCCTCCCGCGGCGTCTCTATCACCGCTGCCTGAGGCGCCCCGTCCTAGACACCCGTCTGCGGACCAAAACTCGCTCCCGGCCCTTTTCGGCAGCTGCAGGCGGGGCTGTTGTCGTCTCTCCCCGCTGCGCTTGTGAGTGCTGTCAGGATACCTATGAGTGCTTTAGACACTACCCGCGCTGTTGCCACGGCAGCGTCAACACGATAAAGCTCTCTCTCCGGGACAAATCGGCTCCGGTTGAACCAGGCCCACCTGGTAAGACCCAACCGTCCTCTAGGAAGTCTAAACACGCGACTGTCCGAGAGAAAAAGGCTAAAGAATGCTGCTCTTGTGATATTAAACTGGAAGATTTTTCCCGGAAGGTGAAGACGGCTGCTGTTCCATGAATGACCGAGACCTTGATAGCAAACACTCCCAGACATATATTCATATATAGGCTACATATAGGCCTATATACAGATATGCACAATTTATTATTTTGTCCAGTGTTTGTTGTTTGTTATTTGTAAAAGCATAGGCTATTGCCCTTTTGATGCACCTGTGATGGAAATTTTACCAGCAGTAAATGACTGACCCAAGACCCAGTTAATGTGCCTTGTTTGTCTCGTATCTAACTGTATTTTGGTATAATATGTTATTGAGAAGGGAAAGATGGTCTGACAGAAGGCTGATATCTAGCAGTACGAGCGACTGTTTTGACTAACCAGTGAAGCCATCCTACAATGTTTTATCAGGTGTACAGAGGACACGTGAAGAGCATCCTGACAGTCTTGTTTCTTTTCCTGTGTTCCATGTTCCCGTTCCTGTCCTGGTTTTCTGTGTCTCCTGTTGTTTTTGTGTCTTTGATTCTTGTTTACACCTGTGTCTCCTTGTATTTAAACCCTGTGTTCCTGTCTGTGTGCGGACACCTTGCTCTTCATGTGTCTGTACACCTAATAAAACATTGTAGGATGGCCCCAATGGTCAAAATGCTCTTACTGCTAGATTTCAGCCAGGGTCTGACTATCTTTCCCTTCTTAATAACACATTATACCAAAATATAGTTAGATCTGTATAAGCAAGAGAATAGAGATCAGAGGCTACAAAGGCTATGTAAGTGAATGGGAAGTCGATACACGTGGGCACCGGCGGTGCCTGGGGGGATCTTGGGGGGTCTCAAGACCCTCCCAAAAAACACCTTTCTTTCTGTATATTTTTACCTAAACTGATAGGGTGGGTGTGTTGAAAAAATAAAAGTATAGAAGGGACTTATTCTGGGTGTGCTAATTTTCATCAGAAGAAACAGGGAAAACACATGTTTTGTTTGTGTGCATTTGTGAGTGGCTGTTTTCATCCATGCAATCGTAATTAATGGAATTCTTATAGAGAACTCGAGTTTTCTCTTTGCTGAGATTTGTTTTATTTCACCAGAGACAGGGGTGCCGCTAGAAATTTCTGGTCCTATGAAAGAATATGATGTGCTTAACTCCTTCTCCTCCAATAGCGGATTGTAAGGGGCCCTGGAATCATCCTACCACCCCCCGTCAACACGTGATTAAATTATGAATACAGCATGAGTAAAGCAACAACACCTTTGGTATGCGTTTAGCCAGAATTAATATTTGATGGATTATCTAATCAGTTTAACTAAACCTGCTATACTTAGGGAGTAGATGAAGAGGAGGGAAAGAAACAGAATAGAATCAGATATAATGTGGATTCCTCTGCCAAGCTTAAAGATTGCACCAGCCAACTGTACAGAATTTGTGAATAGGCCTATATCATACATATTACTCAAGGTATTATTGTATAAAGCATTATTTCTCAGTTGGTTCATATACCAGACAACGAATCTCCTCTGTTTTTTTTCACCATTCAGATTTAATAAATACATTTAATTAGACTGATAAGTTGATTTGTTAGTTCAGGTGTCGTACGATAGTTCGTCACTAGATGGCGGTGTTTTCTAGTTTATATGCCTGGGCTAGCAAGTTTAGCTGTTCCAGTTTATTTTTTTGGATAAGCTTATATGATTAACCTGTTATTTGAAATCCAATAAATATTGTTTAAATAAAAGTAATTGTTTATTATTATTATTATTATTATCCATTCAAAGCTTCACAGCTTTGAACCCATTTAAAGAAAATAAATGTATTTATTTATATAAGAATTTATTTTAATTAAGAAATCAAGGCAATTTATGTAAACTGTGGCCTGTCCAGGGAATTGTGCTTGTGCCGTTAGAGGAAGCTGATATATTGGTAATCACACCGCTAACAAAACCTGACGGAAGCTACACTATGCATGGGCTTTTCTTAGTAATTCGTAAGGTGCAGGGGCACGGTTGTAAATATACACTGGTTATGTTATCATATTCCATGTATGTGTGTGTGTGTGTGTGTGTGTGTGTGTGTGTGTGTGTATGTATGTTTGTGTATATATATATATATCTCATTGTCATGTAGTAAAAAAAACAACACACATTTTTACATCTCCGAGCCTGGTCAGAGACCTGATTGGAAATCTATACTTTTGATGTTCATCATCAAATTAGCTCATTACATTATCATCGTAGTTGCAGCATGCGCTTTTAGTGAGATAGAGACAATCATAATACCGATGGAAATAAGGTTGTTGAAATCACTCAAGTCAGATCCTAGGGCGAATCAGAATTTAGCACATTAGCTATGGAAACTTTCCTTATTAGGCCTATATTTCCCTTTATATGAATGAACTGAATGTCAGTATTTACAGTATTAAGTTATTTCCCCTGAGGCAGTGGGAGAGAACATCTAATGAGACACAATGTCTACTAATCACTAATGCAAGCCAGTTCTCAATATTATCTGAGATTTTATTCAACACGCACACAGCCTTGAAGTCAGCCAGCCAACAGTCAGCCGGACATTCATTCATTCAGTCAGTGGCATATTGGCAACATTGTGCAGAGGCACAGGGTGTGCTGAGGTCTTCCCAGAATATCAAGAGTACATAAGGGCACAGATTCAGTGGGTAAAAGTAGGTCTGTGGATGAGCACAGCCTGTAATGTATGGTGAGCTGCAAGGAGAATCAAACAGATGTAGCTCAGCTGTATTGAGATACCTCAGTGCAGACCAACTGAATTGCAGAAAGTTAACGAATGCTACTTTTGTAGCTCCAAAGAAAGTGCTTTCAGCAGGTCAATAAGCAAAGCGTGATTCACACAATAAATAATGTTCATTTAGAATTTTGGTTCTTTTGAATGATTTAACAGTACCTATCAACCACATTCTGATTAGCCCAACATTGTGTGAATGAGATGAGTCATGTTCCTTTAAATGTACCCCTGTAAACATTTAAAAATAAGAGGCTATTCTTTGCAATTGTAAATTGTAACATCGTTTGTACCTATGTTATACATTAAATGGTAGTAATATAACTATGAAACCACAATCTATGGCAAGCCGTTTTAACATTTAATCAGTAGGGCTGACTAGTAGCGATTTAGTTTTCACATGTTGAAAGGACATTTCGCCATGTCAAAATGCCCTTTTGACTAGTTACAATGTTAATTTAAGATATCTGTAAAAAAGAAAAAGGACATTTCACAAATATATTTTCACATCTAGAAATTACATTTCAACTAGTCAAAACTGATATACAGATATCTACAACTGAGTTTCCACATGTTGAAAGGATTGTGACTAGTGGAAGTGTAATTTCCCATTTCAGATATTAACAATTGCATTTGCGATATATCCGACATTTCAACAAACCATTTTGGATATGTGGGCCTCATATAATTAAAGTACTACTAAGTCATTGGCTGACTTTTAAACAGGCTTTCTACCTCATGAATATTCAACAAATGCTTTCCACTGGCAACACTGGTGCCATAAATTTGTTTCGGATTAGAAGAAGTTAAACATGGCGGAGCAAGTCATTATGAAAAGCCAAAGGAAATGTTTTGCCATTTCCATTACTTCTCCCTCCATTTTCGCTTGTCATATTCTTTCCTCTTCTTTTGCTTTCATTCTTGTTTGCTTGTCATCGTCACCCAAATTACCATATTAATTTCAGATATGTACCCCAAATTACCATATGATTTCGGATATGTCATGAAGATATCTACAATGACATTTTGACTAGTGGAAATTCCTTTTTTGATTTCTACAATTCAATTCTGACTAGTTATAAAAAGGAATTGTAGATTTTCGCTTGTCATCTTCTTTCCTCTTCTTTTGCTTTCATTCTTGTTTGCTTGTCATCGTCACCCAAATTACCATATTAATTTCAGATATGTACCCCAAATTACCATATGATTTCGGATATGTAATGAAGATATCTACAATGACATTTTGACTAGTGGAAATTCCTTTTTTGATGTCTACAATTCAATTCTGACTAGTTATAAAAAGGAATTGTAGATATCTCAAATATAATTGTTACGTATGAATATAATTTTCACTAGTTACAATTGTATTTTCACTAGTGAGAATTGAATTGTTTATCAATAATTAACATTTTGACTAGTGAGAATTAGGTTGTAGATATCAATTAGAATTGCAACTATTTAAAATTACAAGGATATGTCGGCTTGGAATTATAACATGTTAAAATTGAATTAGAAATATCTGCAAATGAGTTTGAATAGAAGTCAATGGTAAAAGTTGAATAGTTGTAATTAAGTTACAGATATCTACTATGAACATTTCGACTAGTAAATCAGTTGTTGATATCAAGAATTAACATTTTGACTAGTGAGAAATTAATTGTAGATATCTTAAATTAGAATTGCTACTAGTCAAAATTACATTATGGATATGTTGGCTTGGAGTTCAAACAAGTCAAAAAGCAATTGTTACCATCTACAATTGCTATTATCGCTACTGATTAAATGTTAAAACTGCTTGCCATAACAATCTCTCTAAATATTTAGTGCAAAACTTGTATCTCATTCTTCAATGCCAGTATACAGTCGATTCAGTATACAGGTCTGCCCAAACCTTCTTAGTAATATTTTGTCTCAGTAGTGCTGATATTTCAAAGATTAACTATGATAGTACTCTTCATGCATAAAATAAATATAATTTATAATATAATTTAAATGAAGCAATAAATAATACTGTTTTGACATTGTCAATGAAACAACGGGTTGAACTGATAGTCCTGAAACATATCAGGTTTGAACAGTTAGAACAGTTTGAACAGTAAACGTATTGCCAAAACAAATAATTAGCAGTAACAAATCATTATCAACTTGAACCGTCTCTCAACAAGTAAACAAAACACAATTCCAAAAAACAGAAACAGTACCAGAAGTAGAAACATCTTTTCAACACATTCAAGTCAAATACAAAAACATTACGTAAAGCTATGCCAGTGAACACAAACCACTAGACGATGTCCAATACTGATATGGCAAGCTTACAGTTAAGGTGTTTTAGTCCCAACGCCTTTGTTTAGCACAGTGGTTCTTATGATTGGACTTCAACCCCTTAAAAGTGAAGACGTGCTGGTGAAGACTGGCCACGTTCTTCTATTTTTTTTTAGCCTATTAAACTAGATTTAAATGTAAAGATTCAAAATGGAATTTGCAGCAAAGAGGCATTTGTGCCAAGAATTCCAAACATGAAAATTTGGATTGGATAAATTCTTTGGGGGTCATGTGTCTCAACTTCAGTACTCAACTACTGACATTTTATGCATGGTGTGATCACATAAACCGCCGGGAAGAACAATTGGTTTTGCTCTGTTTGCTGACATTTTGTTTAAGGGGACAGATGCTAAATGCATACATAACAAATGTGTTCCCAATAAGAGTATATTTTAAACATGAAAGCTACAGCAACTTTGAAACATTTCAATATTGTTCTAGCTTGGCTATGATTATTCAGGAGGGATAGGTTAATGAAAACCCTGTTTGTCTCTATAGCTATTTGAATTCACCTGTGGTCGGGTCTCAATCTTAAATTATAGTGTAAAAACAAACTCAAGGGACCCATCTAGTGGCGATGCCTCACTCAAACTGGGTTTGCCTTGTGCGTGGGTGTTTGCGGTCTGCTTGAGTGCTTCAAGTAGACTAAATTTTGCCTGCCACAGACTTTATTTCAGAGGCGTGTAGGAGCCCAGAACCTACATATTGTAGCTTTGAACCTGTTCCAGTCAAAATTAAAAAATAATCCATTCTATACTGTTATTGGTAGCATCATTACAGTGGTGTATTGAAGTGTCTTAATTTAGTCCAGCCTACTAATGGTAGGCTGGTAAAATGTTCTAGACATGGGTGCTGTGATAATAACAATGTATCCAACATTGGAGTCCACAGGAGACTCCTCCGTCGCCTGTCTCCAACATACAGCTTTGAGTGTAGCCTCTTTTGTGATTAAACTGTAACAGTGTTTTCTCTTTCAGCTCCCTAAACCACTGCAGTGGTCCTTTCACACTATACTGTTATTCCCCTAGGTTTTCCTGTGCGTTCATGTGTGTGAATGTGAGCTGGGAACAGCTGAACCAAAGCACAGCAAGGTTGCTCCTTTCAACTGTATAGCTGAACTGCTAAATGATGAAGACTAAAATGGGCTAGCTATCACACATATGTAACATACAGTATGTAAGGCTAATAAAGGCTAATAGTACTGTAGTCTACAATTGGGTGACTGCGGTATGTAATAGCGGACCCTTGTGGATGTCCACATAGGGTGTACTGTACACGCAGCAGTTTCCTGGTCTACTGGGTGCTGCTCTTAAGTTCTTGTATACAATGGGCAGTGTATTGAGAAGACTACATCAACAACAGGTATATATAAATAAATAAATAACAGGTATAACTTCCCATCTTTTCTTAAAGGTTTTGCTAAATTCCCTTAAGCTACACGGAAACACGAACCTGCCCAATCACATCTACAGACACTACAAACGAGAGAGACTGCATCAAATGCCAATCTCTTGCACTGTAGGTCTACTGCTTTGGGGAAATGTCTTTATAAATAGTAAAATAATAATAGCTAAAGGCAAACTTTGCTCTGGAGTTGCAATCTTGCTATAGAAGAAAAGTTTGTAAAAAATTGGTTGGTTTAGTTAGCTGCGGCAAAAAAGTATATTATATTTGAAGAAGAATAGGCCATAATTTATAGTCATTTATAGTAAATTCTTTCAGCCACCATTCACAGTTGCCATATTGTTGCTTGCCGCTATGGCAATTCTGTCTTTGCAGGACAGTTGTTTGATGAAGACTAGATTCATTTAGCCTACTATATGTTGATAAATGCTACAAAGCTGTACAATTTTTCCAAGTGAAGAAAGAGGTCTCCAAACATCTTTCTCTTTTCCCTAAATAGGCTACATGTCAAAGCGATGGGATCGTCAGCCTAAACTACTGGCTTTTGGTCTTCTCTAGTCCAGGATTGGTTTAACAGTATACACATGTAGACAGAAGGAATAAAAAAACATACAGCTCTTAGAGAGAATCAGTCAGTCAGTGCACACCTTATAGATTCCTGATATCATTTCAAATAAATGATTAAAATATACATTATCTTCTAACATTAACCAAAGAACCAATAGCATATATATATATATATATATAATACTGTATATACATTTACCTGTTTGAGTACACTTAATAGTGAAAATATGCTAGCTAGGGCTCATTTAATAGCCTGGTTACCACTAAATGGCTAATGGCTAGCTAGCTGATTAGCCTGATATCCACCTTGGGGACCAGCTGAGCTGAACTCCCACACGAAGGTCTGTGGTTGTGCTTTCTTTTTAGATAACTAAATAGCGCTTTCAGTCAATGATGTGAGTCGGGTTATGAACAGATGAACTAGCGCTGGCCCAGTTAGTATGTGGTGGATGAGCAGGTTTCCCTCCTGCTGCCTGGGTGATACCGTAGAACTAAAAATAGTCCTGAATCCTCAAATACTCTCCTCAGTGCCAAATATTTTGCGTCTCTGAAACTGTCCTGCAGTATTGTTTTTTTTCCACATGCGTCACCCCTCTCTCTCTCTCTCTCTCTCTCTCTCCTTTCTGACAATTCTCCTCCCTTCCACATTTGACCGTCAGTGCCTCCCTTAGCTGTAGCCCAGGTTCTCCATCTCGTTGCGGTATCGTAACTCAGAGACTTTAGCCTTGTGCTGCTTGCTCTCCAGGTGCAGCCGGAAGTCCACCTCCTGCTCGGCGCCGCAGTTGCACATGGAGCAGTAGAACTGACCGCTGGGCGTCACACACATGGCTAGGTCCCTAGGGATACGCTGCCTGGGCCTGGGGTTATAGTAGGGCCCTGGTGGGGGGAAGGGAGGGAGAGAATCATTTGTTGTTTTTGGGGTTGGGGAAAGGTGTGTGTGTGTGTGTGTGTGTGTGTGTGTGTCTGAGCAGAAAGTGAGGTGGTCTGGTGGGGCATTAATGAGACAAGAGGGCAACAATAAATTAAAATGAAGCTATTTCTGGGCTAGTCCATCAAGAAAACCGATTAAATCAGCACAGTGAAAAGCTGTCTGTGTGCAAGTGTGTGTGTGAGAGAGAGAGAGGAATATAGAGGTGTTTGCAACGACACCATGTGTCTTAATTTGTATATATCTAGGTGTGTCGTGCAAATGTGTGTCCACATGTGCCCACATTCACTCAAGACTAATCTGTGTGACGTGATCTGACGTTAGTTACTGTATCAATTTACACACACGAGCACGCACAACAACAAAGGAATGTTAAATTGAACAGAAATTTGCCGTCAACGTTAATGCGCACGCTGATTCTCAGATTAGTTTACCTCAAGCATCTACAATAACTTCTAATAGCCCAGATTATTTGACAACCCGGTTCATTTGCATGGGATGTAATGAGATCCGGCCAGATCCATATCGGATGAAAAAAACGTCCAAACATTTTGTCAGAGCGCTTTGTTATGCTTACAGAACAGGTTGATGCAAACAGTATTGTTGTTGGTGCTGGTATTTAAACAGAAGATCATGTAACTGTCAACATTTGTAGGTTTTGAAAGATTTTCATACATAAAGTCAACACAAAAATAAATTAGAAAGGTACATACATACATTTCAGGACCCAGGGAATGAGGTCTACATTTTTTTTTGTTTAGTACCTAATGTAAATTCTTTTTCAACATGCACATGTAAAGAAAATCTATGGATTGTTTTCTTATTTGGTTTATGGGGATTTTACCTGGCACTGAAGCAGGCACCTGTGTGCTGCGACGGGTCTTGATCAGCCGGTACTCACTGCCATCTTTCCTGTTCCTTCGCTGGGTGGACTCACTGACACCATTACCTCTGGTCAGTCAAAAAATATTAAATCTGGGTGAAGAACAACTGTTTTTACATCACAGTTTGAGATTACCACTATAATATACAGTATATGATTATAAAATCTAAAATTAAGTCATCTAAATCCCTGAACCAGAGAAGAACATTCTGCTTTCTCTACCCAAAAGAAAATATGTATATTTCCAGCACATGGGTGAATAAGGTGAATAAAGTATGTTTGCGTCGTACATATTATTGGTGCTGTGCTGAGCCTCGGACAGCCGTAGCTTTTTGGCGTGGTTTTTTCCCTGGTAGTGGGCCTGTGCAACTGCTGGTGAACTGAAGGACGCATCACACAGCTTACAGTAATCATTCTCTGTGGCCAAAATGACCCGAGTAGCGCCCTTATACAATGCCTGCAGAGATAGACAAAAAGAGGGACGTTTTGGACCTATAAACCAAAACAAATAGACTGTTTTTCACAGATGACATCGTCTGCGAAACACCACGTCCTAGCATCTCCTTACAAAACTCAACACTGTACCGTCTCACAGAGGGCTGCATTTCGGCTTCACCTGTCTGGCTGTGTCGCTGTCACTGGGGCCTGAGTTGAGCGTTGTCTGGCCAGCTGCCTCAAGGACCTCTGGGATCCTTATGGCTGGTGGCTGTTGACTGCCTGCGTAGAAATTGCGCAATTTCTTACTATGGTTCTTCCCCTGTAAAGAGACAGAAAAAGGAACAAGGGGGAGATATGAGATTAAGAGGTGTTTAGAGCGGAAAGCCAAAGTTATTCAACAGAAGTAATATTTCATAGACTTTATATCATTACATTTTACAGGCATATAAACAACACAGCTACCTTTTTATTAATTTGTTCAGTTTCCATGGGAACACGTATTCCAGTAGGCTATATATTATACTGTAGATATATAGACACTTTGATCGTACAACATACTTTTAGAGCCTAATTAGAAAGAAATATTAACAATTCTGGCAAATTCTTTTCCTCTAACCTGGTAATGAGCCTGGGCCTGCTGTGCTGAGTTAAGGGTAACATTGCAGAGTTTACAGTAGAGTGGTTTACATAGTTCCTCCAGCCCCAGAGATCCCTCCTGCTCCTCCATGCCCAGTGGGGAGCCCTTGTCCTTGGGTTGCTCACTGGCAGGGGCCGCCTGAGCAGGTAGAGGGCCAGGGGGAGGGCCAGGGATGGGAGAGGAAATTAGGGCAGGGATTGGCAGCTGGGACGGGTCTGGTGTTTGGAGTGGAGAGGAGGACATCGGGCTGGGATGCGGGGGGAAGTGGCTGGATCCTGGCGCCGCTGAAGGTGGGAGCCCGAGTGCTTGTGTGGCATTCAGAGGTGGAGGCCCCAACACTTGCGTGGGGTCCATAGGTGGGGGTCCCAACCTGTGTGCCATCGGTGGGGGCCCCAGTGGTTGAGCAGGGCCCAGTGGAGGCCGGCCTAATCGGTGTGTGGGAGTGATGGGTGGAGGGCCTAGAGTGTGCGTAGCCGAGATGGGAGGGAGCCCAATAGATTGCGTAGGAACCATGGTGGGGGGGCCTATTGCCTGAGCAGGGACCATGGGTGGGGGGCAAAGGGGCTGCGTAGGGGCCAGAGGTGGGGGCCCTAGCTGATGCAATGAGTCCATGTGTTGGAAGGGTTGCTGAGGGTGCCTAAACAGAGTGAGTGGAGGCTTCAACATGGTCTCTGGACCTGGGGAGAGAAGGGAGACAGACAGACTTTCTACAGAAGTTTGGTAGAAAGTTTCAAAGGTAAACAGTATATTACAAATTACACACAGCCCAGATAATAATAATACATTATTGAGGTGGAATTGTGTGAAATTAAACACTGTCTTCATAATACGCTTGCTGATGGGCTTAATAGATTTTATTAACATGTCTTACATGTCAGACACTAATGACATGAGTGATGGTTCGATGGTTTATTATGGTAATTATTATGCTAATTATTGTTGTTCTTATTGTGGCTTTATAGGAAACCTGTGGATCAAGGTCCTCATCCCGCTGCGATGCCCACATGATGGCAGCATGTATGAAAATGTGACAAAATAATATAAAATGGTCTAACATAGTCCCCATAGGGCCCTCAAGGTAAGGGGACATATGAAAGGAGAGGGTGGACCTGTGTGAATGTTTCAAGTAGAGGGGAGAAGCTTTATACATCCATGAGCAGGAGAAAGTAAGGCCTGCTACGTCTGCGGCTATGCATACATAAAACTACACACACACTGACAACAATAAAGCCCTCAAGCTTCTCTCATCATAAAAGCCTCCACACACACACACACAAACTCCTTGTGTGTGTGTGTGTGTGTGTGTCTGTAATCACATTTCTTCTTCATATATGGTTGGGACAGTAGTAGGCCAGCAGCGTTGTCCAAACTCACTGCGCTTCCCTCAGGCATTTGATTGTACATCCAACAACCGTGATTCATGGACCCAAAATAACACCCAACCTTTCTGACTGCTGGTCGATGTCAGTCCGGCTATCCAGTCTGGCTGCCTGTCTGCTTTTCTGTCGTCCTGCGCTCCTGTCTGTCTACATGGCCGTCTGTTTGCTCTTCTTGCCTGTCTGTGCATGTCTGTCACCTGACCTCAGAAGATTAAGTATTCTGGACAATAGACAGCGAGCTGACCTTACAGCCAGCATTAAGCTAAGTCTGAGAGACAATATCAATGCTACTGAAAACACTGGTTTCCCTACATGTGCCAAGATATAAACAAGGTGAGGCATGGTACAAATGTATTGAGTGGTAAAGCTAAACCCAATACTGTTGCTGTTGACTCCTCGATTTGTGTCCACAATTGTCCTTGTGGTTGAAACCTGCATAACAAAAACATTGTTATGGTTTGAAACTAAGAAAGCATGCCCCTCTCTCACCTGAGTGCGCTCACTCGCACTCCTCTCTACTCCCCCTCCAGGGCTCCTACACTCATAATGCCTAATACAGGTCTCACGAGGAGCCCTTTCTATTTAGGTCTATGCTGAGACCTAAATAGAACACATGCTGAGACATCAGCTCTAACTTGTGTTGTTAAAATCCACACTGTAAAAAGTAAAACTGATATTTGCCACAATTGGCGTATCTCAAGGCACAGTTTTGGCATTGTTTCTGCCTGGTTTGAGTACCAGCGTCAATGAAGCAGGTTACAGTAGCATAAATTGTGGCATCTACTATTGCAACTGTTGAGCTGTATCATTTTCAGTAAATGCTAGCCAAATGGTGGTTTGTGTTCCTGGGGGAGATCAGTCTATAAATTATAATGTTTAGATGTTTAGATAGGCCACCACACAATGTGGTGGCCTATTATGTCTATAACCTTGATTCAATCTACTTCTACATTGACAGGCGAGGAGAACAAAACAAGTAGCCATTTCTCAGAGAATCATAATCATAACTAATAGGCAATATGCACTACAATGGAAAAGAAGACCCACAAATAATTAAGTGAAACCTGTATAGGCATCCTGATCTAGCAGACATTAAATAAGCAAATAAGCAAGAAAATATAGGCTACAGTATATTTATATTTTGTATTTATCACTGGGATTATGACAGTAGACAACGTCTTGGGACAGGAGAGGGCACCTTTAATTCTGCAGCACATACAGGTTCCAACTAGAGCACCTTCGTTGTTTTGCTCTTGACATCTTTTTAGACATCAAATGAACTTTGCAAGAATATCTCAAAAGGAGCAGCAAATAGACAACACATTCCTCTCTATTTATTATTTGTTTCCTTTCATTATAAGCAGTCTTGAACACACCTTGCCACACAAAACATTTAAAACACTGGATCTTGTAACTTTGCAATTTACACTGGTCAATAAATCACTTGTCAAATACACTGCTTTTAGCTTGAGCATTTCTCAACAGATTTTTACCTCTACAATAGAAGCAAGAACACAAAATTGTCCTTTCCTGGAGCCTTATAATATGCTTGTCTCCACTGAGAGCCTCTCCTTTTAAAAATAGGCCAAGTGTTCATTTTCTGTTCAGTTCTCTCGCTACATTGTGTTGTGTCACATCAATTATGAAGCGGTGGAGGAGGCTAGATGCCTCTTGCAGCCATTCCATCTGCTTCACTGGGCACTAGAAGTGGGAAGAAGGCTGGAAGGGCTGCATATGTCTAACTTTGATACTGTACTGTCCAATATGGAGTCCAGCTGCAGAGGGACATCTTGACGATAACATGTCTTGTTTCTCTATAGTTATTGGATCAGGGAGATTTGTTATTGATTGGACTGTACCTGATCATTACAATTAGATCAATTATGAATAAATTAGGTAAGTGCTGTAGGTAGTGTCCACTATTAAAGACCTTGTGCACTAGCCAAATAGAAAGGGCCATTAGGTTGCTCCATTTACAAAATGTCAGCCAAGGAACAGTGAGGCAGTTTGTCTTTCATAAATTATTGTATAGAAATGTACTGTGCACTGATGCTACATTAATGAAACCTTAAAAACAAGAACACTCAAACTTAGCCATTACATTTTTCTAATCAGTTAGGGAAAACTTAAAACTATGCATAATGCAACATTGTCACACAAAATGCCACCTCACAAGATGACCATTTATACACATTCAATAGCATAGCAGAGATACGATCGTGGATTTTATCAGATAGTCACAGCTAGCTTTAGGCCTGAAAGGGTGCCATCAAAGCAGTGCACACATATTGCATGATTAGCACGTCATCCTCAGCTGTGAAACCAGGGCAGAGCAAAGCCAGGAATTAGTTGAAAAGAACAAAACCAAGGAAAGACAAAAAACGATTGCTCTATTTCCAGAATCTGGCATTAGACCTCTTGCTTGGCCGTTATAAACCATCTATTTATGGCTATGTTACATTGTATTAGTTGTATTAGACATCTAAATAAATACTGAGAATACAGAAACATAGGGTTCCCTGGTACATTTACAACGCACTACCATTTGCAGTATATTTTAATTTTAGCATCTACTGTATTTTACCTATAATACTGTAGCATACAGAATGGTTTATTGTGCACCTCACTGGCATTATGATGATGACAGCAGAAACAAGGCGGACAGTTTTAATAGTCGGTCCTTCTTGTATCATCAGCATATTTCACGAGTTAAGATTTTCTCCATCCCAACACATTTTACGAACAGGGCTGCTGGCAGCCAGAACGGCAGTATTTAGGGAAAGCCTCTGCTTACCTGCTATGCGGGCGAGGTAATGGCTGCTGTCACCGTAGCTGACGGGCGGCAAAGTGTAATTTCTGCAGTATTCTGCACTTTGGTAGTACGCTGCGTCTCTGTTCTTTATATGCAGCGCCATCCTCGCAGTCACATCCCTTCACCAACTTCTCTCCAACGCCTGGCGGCTAAGCAGCCTGGCAGTCCAAACCATACGCTGAAGCCCTACGTTTTTCATCGCACCACGATAGGGGTGATGCCCAATGCAGAGAGAAAAAGCATAGTTAAAAAGCATCTTCTAAAAAACCCTAAACATGAAAATAAAGATTTCTGTCAAAACATTTGCGCACAAATATGATGAATATATGAGATCAGATATATAATTTAACACTGGAGAGACATAAACACATAGAAGCTTTTCGTATCCGTCCTCTAATATTGGTACAGTCCATTTCCGATGCCACTGTTACTAGATGTGCATGGGTGGACCTACAGTCTGTGGAGTGGGCAGGCGGCAGTCATGCCACATTGTACTAATATGTTACACTTCTGTGATAGGCAAGGAACTTGTCTTGTGGCCATTTATTACAAGTCAGCTGGTACAACCCCCATGGGCAGAACAGTATGCTCGATTCGGCAAACGTCTATATTTTTGATTAAATAAATAAATACATTTGGTGATGTCTAGTAGGCTACATGCGACATTAACCAGATGCATTTGGAATATAAAAGACCAGAACAACACTGCATTAATTGCAGCCATTCCATTCCAAATTGCGCATGAAAAGGAGAACACTTAATGTAATGTCCATATGTCTCTGTCTCTGTCTCTGTCTCTTTCTTTCTTTCTTTCTTTCTCTCTCTCTCTCTCTCTCTCTCTCTCTCTCTCTCTCTCTCTCTCTCTCTCTATATATATATATATATATATGTGTGTGTGTGT
>JAODLI010014739.1:0-24110 GCA_027575585.1 Percopsis omiscomaycus | reverse complement strand
ACACACACACACACACACACACACACACACACACACACACACACACACACACACACACACACACACACACACCATTTTATTGTGTTTTATATTAGAAAATATAAAGACCAATTGATTTTGTTCATGCTGATAATGACTGGTAGAATGATAAAATGATAGGTGAACCGTAGCTCAAGATTATGTAGAAATAAATAAAATAAAATCACATGTGAAAAGACAATGGGTTTTGTTTTTTTAAGAAAAGTAATTCTGTGTTGGTCCACCTGCAGCTCTCTGGTCTCCTCACGTTTACGGATCTCTGCTTGCTCTAGCTTCTCTTTCCAAGCCCTGAAAATAGAAGTGAATAGACGCAACTTAAGTGAGTAAAGAATATTAAGACTGAGGAACCGCGTACCATTTACAGTACATTTTCATGCAAACTCCTTGGTACTTATGTACACTGATATGCTTTATCACAGCTGGACAGGTGAGACATTTACACCCTCCGCGAGACTACTTGGTCACAGGCAGTGGAACAACAAAGTATAACTGTTTGCAGTAATGCTGACCGGTGTGCTTCGGCCATCTCTCTCTCCTGCTGGCTCAGTTGGCTTTTCAGAGTCGCAATCTCCTGCTGGAACAACCGGACCCTGTCCGGTTCCACACCCTGCGAACTCATCTGGGCCGCACGTAGCTTCTCCACCTCCGCCTTCAGCTCTGTGGTTGAAAGGGACACAAATGCTATCGCTGTAGATAAAATAAAATAGTATATTGTAGTGCTTTTAAAAAGCAGCGTTTAAGTATGCAATGTGCATTATTATTATTTTTATCCAAAACATTTAATCAATGGAAAAAAACGCAAAATGTATGTAAAACAAAAAAAAGGTTCTGATTTGTTCTAATCCTGACATTTTCAAGAATAAAAAAGCATTAAGTTCTGTATGTGTGCATCACACCATTGCACCAGGAAGAGGAATCAGCGCTACATCCAGAGCTCCCCCTAGTGCTCAAACGTTCAAATGACCTCATAAAAATAATACTTGCATGACAGTTAGCTGCCATGTACAGCTGACAGTGCATAAATATGGCCTGGAGGCAAGGTTAGAGACAGGCCTTAATTGAACTGGGGGTGAATAGGATGGTGATGGATAGCTGGGTGGATGGGAGGATATGAGAGAGAGAGAGACAAGAAGGGAGGGAGGGAGGTAAGAATAAAGTAAGAGAGCCTAAGAAACAACTAAAAAATATACACAAAAAGAAAATGGTAAAAGAATATTTCACAATTTCAGGATTCAACAAAATGGACATGTCATCACGTGAATGTATGGAAAAGACAAACAGGCCATTAATGCATCAGAACTGAGTGTGTACATTGTAAATGTACCCAGTTTGGCATACAGCATCTTAGAGAAATCCAATATTGCTGTGAGGACTATAAATATGTGCATAATTCTTCACGCCCGATGTTACATTCCTCCAATAAGAATCGAGCTGTTGATTCTGACCTCTGATGAGCTTGGCGTTGGTGTCCTCGTTGACCTTGGCCTGGTTGATGATGGTGCGAGCCTGCTGCGCATAGCGAAGAGTACTCAAGCTCTCCTCCACGTTGCTGTCCGTGGGGCTGAGTGTGGCTATCATAGCAGTCTTGGAGTTGCCCCCAAGGCTCTCCTTCAACAGCCTGTGAGGACCAATGAGGATAGAGGGAACGTTTATACATGTCCAGATTCCTGAACCAATGTTGGGAGGAATTTGTATCTTTAAGTCAAGTAAAATAGCAGCCAATCATTGACTCCAGCTGACACTCCTAAAAATTAAGACTTTATTTCGAAACTCTGGCAGTGGACAAAAGGTTTATGTAGCATGTTCTCTCACCATGTGAGGACAGACTCCCTGTAGGGGATGAAGACCTTCCTCCTGGCCAGGGCTTGTTCTGACAGGGCTGAGATCACCTTTCCCAGGGTCAGCAGAGACTTGTTGATGCTAGCACCTTCCTACAGGGACACACCCACGGTTATTAAAACGGGACTTTTGCTGTACACTATGGATTAGTATGCTTACTAATAGGGCCCTACATTTATTGCTTTAGTGTTTCATGTTTGCCCAGGTCATTCCTATTAGAATGCAAGATTTAGAAGTGTGTGTACCCTGAGTCGGTCTCCGCTGGTCTGGGCTGAGTTACAGCGCTCGCTGCCTGCAAGGTCGACCAGGTTGATTCTACTGGTGATCCGGTGATCATGTTCCTCTCCCTCCACAAACTCTGTCTACACACACACACACACACACACACGTTAAAAGCACTCTAGTGTTGAGGCTGTAACAAACTAATCTAAAACATGTGACACAGTACCAACAGAAAAGGAGGGAACTCTTGATAATTAGTGCAGGCACACATTAATGCACATAACCCCCAACACACATACACACACACACACACACCCCGACACACTACCTTGGTCTGGGTCATGACTAAGGTAAAGACAGAATGAGATCTAGAGCTCTTGTCGTTCATGCCGGTGGCTGCTGTGGCTCTCTGCTTGTTGCCAAGCTCCAGCCAGCCCTGTAGACCCAAAGAGGTTCAAATGAGGTTCAACACATATTCCCAGTAGGAAAGAGGCAATAATAAAGATGTGAAATTGTTAAGAAGTCCAATTTACCTGGATGTCGCTGTAGGAGCTGACCACATTTCTGTGATAAAAAATAAATAAACACTTAGTATCTTTGACAACATTCAAACATATTTAGCAAATGTAATATTGCTTCTTACGCAGATAAGTCTGCAACGTAGGGTCCATGGACTGGATGTTCCCTCACTCTGAGCTGGAAAAGGAGAAATTCATAATTTTAGATGGAATTTGACATTGCATGAGTATATTTTAATAAATGTTTATTAAGATGTGTGATAAAGTGGCAACTTCACTAAGTCATAATCGCCCTGCCCTGGGCTGGGTTGTCATAACAGCCATAGAGAAGTGAAAGTAACTAGCCCAATATTTAACAGCCACCAATGCACCATTAAGGATCACCTACATAAATGTAAGAAAAACACCTTTCTCAGTGACTGGTTGCATACTTACCGGCATTTTCTTCTGGTGTTGCTCATCCCTGGCGACTAGCAGGTCATGAATCTTCTCATTGTACACTTCAAAATAGCTCATCTCTAGATGACACGTGACCTGCAACAGAACATGTAATGTAACTTAATAAAACATCTTCATCAAATGGTTGTCCAATTATTTAAAAATGATGTATTGCTCAATAGACAAGGTTCAATAACCTATAATATTGAACCTTGTCTATTGATCAATACAGGATCCATAGAAAGCATTGGGGTATGTGTTCATTAGTTGGAAAGAAAATGTTACCTTGTCATTTTCAACAGAAACCATCCTTGAGAAAAGCTCCTGGCAGAACCGCGGAATCACTCCAGCCTCTTCCCCAAAGCCCATCATACTGTAAAATAATAATACAAATACCGATAATCATAATAATATTTCAAAATCAATCGAGTGAAAAAAAGAATAAATTAAGAGCAAATTAAAAATAAATGTGAATGTTGCTTTGGATAAAATTCATACTGAACCATTTGAATTCCCAAAGAAAATCTACTCACGTGTATGACTTGCCAGAGCCAGTCTGGCCGTAGGCAAATAGGCAAGTGTTAAATCCTTCAAAGGCCCTCTGTAGAAGAGGCCTAGCAAGTGCCTGGTAAACCGTCTGCTGACAAGCAAAGTGGGGGTCCTTCTCGTCCACAGAGGAAAAGGAGAAATCATAGATGAAGGAGTAGGTCTGTTTAGTGTACGGGTGCTGGACAACAGTCTCCTGGTCTTTCACGGAGATCACCTGCAGTGCTTTCTCAGTCTTCTCCCTAGAACACAGGACACACACACACACACACACACACAGACCGAGAAAGAATGTATAAATCACATACAGAGAGTAAAGCTTGCAGTAGCCTAATATTATAATGAATGTTGTCAGTGACTTTTTAGATAAATGATTCGTACCTTGCACTGAATGGACGGAGACGGACTGCTACTGTCACAGCACTGTTCTCCATCTTAATTAATTCTTGTTGCTTCAGAACCTCACTAGGGCGCACCAAAGGTTCTGCGGAGATAGCTGTTGGGACAGCAGTACAATTCCTAGCCTCTCCAGATAATGTCTTCCTCTCCAATGCTGGCGTTACCATGTTTGGATTTGACACGCCTGTAGAGACCTTTATCCCCCGGGAAGCTGCAACGGGCTTAATGTCTTCGGCTTGTGGAATTTGTACTTTTGAAATTGCCGACTTCCCTGACACCGCTTTCGGGACTTCCTTTCCAGCCAACCTCTCAAATACATCCTTTTTTCCTGCGATCTTTTCAAATAGAGTCTTTTTGGTTGGAGTGCAGAATGTTCTGACTTGCTCCTCTGGCTTTGCAATGTCTACCAGTTGACTGGCTGTGCAGGACAGAGTCTTGTTCTGTGCCACTCTACCCGGGGCATCCATACATGCAGATGACGTGCTAACAGGTTCTCTTGTGTTTACCTTGGAGGCCGTTTCCTTCAAGCTGACAGACCTGTGCACACCTGTGCTGATCTGCGTCCGGCTGTTTGACTCAGTGAGAACTTTTTGTCGTGCACTATTACTGGAGGCAAAACGCTTCGCCTGCAAGGCTTTACTGATATCATTCCCTGCGCTTTTATCAATGGAGCCTGTTCTGGTTCTGCGTTGCAGAGTCAATCTGTTCTCCGGGGCAGGGGTTGTGATTTGCGTGTTCTCGCTCATTGTTTTCTCCGCGTTCTTCATACTAGTTTTTCTCCTTTCCAGCGTGAGTCGACCACGGCCAGGCGTGCCAGTACCACGGGCCTGCTGTCCGCTGCTTGGGATGACGTAGGTCCTGTGGACCTCCCTGCTTTTAGACAAGGATGTGCTATCATCCGCAGATTGTATAGTATTTTCTTCTCTTATATCTGTGTGAAGCTGTCTGCCAGGTGTCCGTGAAGTTGATTTTGCCAGGAGGTGGTCATAATAAGCTGTGTGCTTTCTCGCTGGTGTAGAAAATAACGACATGACGATCCGCTGCTACGGTATAGATTTAAACTGAAAACTAAAAAATAATTTGTGCAATTATGCAGATTGCACTAATGTCCCGTGATTAGAAGAATTATTGGTTTTATGGCACATCTTCCACTGAAACCCGTTAAAATGTAATAAAATCAATTGTCCTTAACACACTAATTTAACGTTAGTTGGATACAGGCTGTTGTAACGTTACCTCCCTGCAGAATAGTTAACGGCTCTTCGCTGTTAGCTGATCTCATTCGGATTAAATGACGTAACGTCACCGTTTTAAACACGCTCATACGTTAACTAACCCCGCTACAGAGATCACATGTGTGATATTTGCCGTAGTTGGACCGCAAAAAAACTGCGAAACTAACTTTTGTTTACCTTACACCCGCTTCCGTGTTTACCCGCTTCAATTTCAAACTACGGATGCAAGTGATAGTTGATTGGCTAGATTCTCAGAAGTGATTACGTCACGTCAAGACAAGCAACTACATTAAATTGCCGGTAGGTGGGAGTATTTTCAAGGTTATGCAGTTTTAGTCTTGAACTTAAGTGCGTCTGGTAAATCAGATCTAAGTTATAATAGGCAAAACTATAAAATAGACTTTACTATGCATTAACAAAATTATAGCACGTTAATTGACCAGAGCTTATATATGATGATAATGATTATGTAAGGTAATGTTTCTCTCAATTTAAACATGGGTTTAATGTCTTTAATTACACCACTGAAATTACTTGGAAAAAATTAGCTTTTTTATTCTGTAAAACATTATGTATTCACAATTGTTAGCTAACACAATAAACAAATACATGTGTCTTGCATCTAGTAAGTGTAATTTATAGCACAGCTGTTATTTCTTGCGGCGGTCATGTTTTCTAATAATGTCAATGAGGTTGTCCTTGGTGACAATCGGGTCATCGGGGCGTGACTTGGCTTTCTGTTTTGCCCTTCTCTGCTGCTCGTGAAGATGAGGAGAGTTAAGGAGCTGCGGGGGCAAGATGGATCCCGTGGGCTTGACTCTGTTAACAACCTCAAGGAATAGACGCTTATTGTTGTTGTTAAGAAAGGTGATGGCGGTTCCTCTGTGGCCCAGCCGACCCGACCTGCCCACCTACATAGGAGAACAGAAAATGTTACAGGTAACTAGAGGTGGAAATAAAAGATCCAGATAATATTAAAGCATACAATAAATCAAAAACTACTGTAATTAGCTGAGCAAATTACAATCAGCTGTTTTAATTCATAGCTGAAGAAAACTTACTGTTGCTGTTAATGTTCTGTTTCATCTTTCAGCAAAAACTACATAATGACATAGCACAAATGTATTTTTATATCTGTTTCTCGTGCTCACCAGAAACATTCTCGTGCACATCATACATTTTGCGGTATATACACGTGAATGTGTACAAATGACGATTGTACAGCAGTTCATTCAGTTATATTTGTGTTTAGGGTTAGACTAGCTGGACGAGAAAGTTTCTGTTGCCATGTCGTTTTTGGTGAAAGATTAAACAGAACATTAACCAGTTTTCTTCAGCTATGAATTAAAACATAGTTTCAATATAAAAATGAAATAATTTACAACTAGGTAATATAGCAGACACTTTTGTTGAAAGCAACTGAGTACAGTTCCAAGTATTACAAGTAAGGAACAGGTAGTGGTTAGACGTCTGGGCATGTTGGGGATCGAACCCAGGATGTTTCAGCTGCGACTCCACTACGCTAACTGCCATGTAAACCTTCCCTTTTTACAAACAGTATAGATTTTAAAATATGCATGTTATTTTAAAACTGTATAATCTTTACAAAACGTCTTTACAAAACTAAACCAATGACATAGGATTGAACCTACCTGATGAACATACTCATCCATGTTGGAAGGCATGTCAAAGTTGACGATCAGTTTGACATTGACCAGATCCAGTCCTCGGCCCAGCACTCCAGTACTGACCACTACCTCAAACTGCCCCTCCAGAAGACCCTAAACAGACAACAAGGTAGTGCTGTTGTATCCTGTGTTTAGCAGGCTTGCATGAAGAATGGATCTTATTTACACTGACTGTCCTATTAGCCTTTTCACAAATGGTAGAAGATAAATCTGAAGTAGTCCTACTCATTGAAACCAAATATTATCTTTATTACTTGAGTCTTGAGTTATAAAACCTGCAACACTGTGGGGTGCGAGCCTAAATTCCACCCCCACTTTTACGTCCCTGTTGCTACTGGCCTTACCCTGAGGATGCGGTTGCGTTCCCACTGGCTCTTGTCAGAGTGGATGGCCACGGTGTTGAGGCTCATCACCTTAGTTACCGCTTCACACAGCAAGTCTGCCCCCAACTTACAGTCCACAAACACCACCACTGGAGGCTGGTACAGCTTGCTGTCCTGAAAGGAGATTGCAAGATTTGTATTGTTTACCTAGACAGTGGTATTTGACCCTAGGCCAGAAGTGAACATTTAATAATTGCACGTGCTTTGGGTTTAGCGCTCCTCTGTGTAATTGGTATTGTTGAAATAGTCCATATGGAAAATGTTCCTTTTTGACTGATTTCACAACATTTAAAGACAGAATATAAGCAACCTGCAGGTTAATTGGCTAGTTTTATACCGAGTCACACTAAATTGTTTCATAAAAAAAAGGCACTAATGAATTAAAACAGATCCTAATATTCTAAAATATGACCTGACTAGCTTTATCCACTAAGTTTATGAAAGCACCCCTTTCCTTGCTGTGTGAATGGTGGAAGCCATTGCTTAAATTCCTGAAGTAAGGCCATGGCTTAAGGCCCCATCATTTCCTCTGGACGGTGGGGAGAGAGCAGGGCTGTCTACAAATGGACTATTTTGGAGACTGGTCTTTGGATCTCCAGCACTTCCAACCTCTCAGAGCCAGTTATTACAAATTCCATGCTGGCTGCAATGCTCTTGGAGCATTGCATACATACCTAGAGCTCTAGGCACTGAATGATAACTCAAATTGATGTTTTAGTAGCTTATCTCTGGTAAATCACTCCCTTATTCCCCACACGGTATAGTAAGTCATAGTTTAAATCTATGACTGGAAAAACAAGTTTTCATTTGAATCAATGATTACACTACTTGATATTACAAATGAACACAGCTTTAACTAGAGAGCTGGAGATGTCGCGTTGTAACAGTTGGAAATCAATAACACCATTGATGGTGTCAATCTCCACACGATTGACACCACCATTGCCCAAACTGCTACAGTGCAGCTGATCACTGAAGTAAACGCTTTCACCCTTCAAGTAACACATTTCATGCATGACTACAGCCTAGCTAACTGTGATAAGCAAACAGGCTTGAGTGAATGAAGATTCAAAACATGACTAACACACATTAAGGATCTCAAAGAGCTTCTTCTTCTTGGACGGCTCCTCGACCCACAGCAGGATCTGCCTGACATTGGCACAGGGCTGGTTCCTCTGCCCGATGGCAATGCGGATGGGATTCTGAGTTAAACGTGTGGCCAGATGCTCTGTCCCAACGGGGATGGTGGCCGAGGTCAGCAGAGTCTGACGGTCCTCTGGTATCTGCTCCAGAACCTCAAGGACCTGCTGCTGGAAGCCCATCTTCAACATTGTATCAGCCTGCAGAACACAAACCCAAACCAGGCTTTATAATGCACTTGCATTTTGATCCTAAGTGCTGAATTGATTTTGAAGATACTTCCAATACCTCATCAACCACCACCACCTTGACTCTGTTGAGCTGCACTGCTTTCTGCTTCAAGATCTCAAGGAGCCTTCCAGGAGTGGCGATAACAATCTAAAAAGGGAGAGTGTTTTTAGAGTGCCTCAACTCACTAGTGTCTATTAACTAAATATATCTAAATTGATGGTCAAACAGTAGAGTAAATATTCATGTTCTTCTGAGAAAATATATTATGGCAGGGGGAAAACAAATGTGCTCGTACTTTAATAGTGCGTTTCAGGCGGTGGAGTTGTGGGGGCAGAGGCATGCCCCCCACTAACAGAGCAGTTCGCATGTTGGGCAAGCCCATCACCAGTTCCTTGGTCTGCCTTTCAATCTGAATTGCCAGTTCCCTGGTGGGGGTCAGAATGAGAGCTGCAGGGCTGTGCACGTCGTCATCTGGTTTCTGGGAGAAAAGGGTAGACAGACAATGTTAAGCTGATGTAGATACCATTTACATTTAGATGAGTTTTAGATAAAGCCTCATACAGCTTGTTTTTTTATTGTTAAAAGATAATTTTGATGAAGTCTATTTCCATTTCTGTCAACGTCAACACCAACTTGAATGAGGTTGTAGCAGGGCCACAGATACAAATAGGCCTTGTCTTATGAATTAACCAACACTGTTCTTTCAGGGGCTGAGGGTTCAAACTGAGATAAAAATGGGACTCCATAAAGTTTACTTCCACCAGCGAGGGCGCTAGTCACCAGGCGTGAAACCTTCAACACACATTGAAGGTTTTCTGGATAAAATGAAGCAAGACCATCTCTGGGATGCCCTGCAAAACAACATGAGCCTTGTATATTATTTATACTCCCCACCTCAACTTTGGCACAACATTGGCACATGCTTTTGTTTCCCTCAAGACACAATATGCCTGATTGATCACTGGATCCTCAAGGCCAAAGATTACCTCATTAACTTGACACAGTGTCTCTAATAAAGTTAGTACAAAGACATGAACACCCACACGTGAAGTTCATGTGATTCCCCAGGACACACCTAGTCTGATGTCACACAAGCATTTCCCCCACCTCAGCAGCACCCAACTAAATCTAAAAGCATGTGACCTACAAGCAGGGCTGTGCAAAAAAACAGCTGAGTATCGCGATATTTTATTCCACGATACTGTATCGATTTTTTTGACCCACGTATCGATACAAAAATGTAATTACACGAAAGATATACAGAACAAGACAGGGAATAGATATACCAAATGAAGGATATAATTCAATCATCAATACGTTATTCATGTTTTAAACATGATTTAAAACAATGTAATGGAAATATTGTTTTTATAAATTGTTTTAAATAGTTTTCACTCAATTCATCTGCCGAGTTATCAATATAATGTCATGTACATATTAGACTACCCAGCAAGTTGTATTTTCAGCTCCATTTTAAAATGTTCATGTAGATTATTGCAATGTATCGCAATATGTAGCATATCGTGATACATATTGTATTGTGACCCATGTATCGTGATGCGTACCGTATCGTGAGGTCCTTGCCAATACCCAGCCCTACCTAGAATCACATGACAAACTACATAAACAGAGAAATATGATGTCTATAACGTACCTCCAACGTCCTCACTACCACTGGCAGCAGGAAGGCCACAGTCTTCCCTGAACCGGTGTCAGCGCTGGCGATCACGTCCCTGCCCACCAGACCAACAGGGACCATCTGCATCTGCACCGGTGTGGGGGCTTCGTAGCCAGCCTTCTTCAGGTTGGCATTCAGTGTGGCTGGGAAGCCACAATGTGCAAACTCAATGATGGGTCGAACCGCATCTTTGCCTTGAACACTGATGGCAAGTTCACGCTTTACTCGCTGCATTTGGTCCTCTGTAAGACCTGAAATAAATGGATCTTCCTTATAGGTATAGCTTCTGTCAAGTTCTCTCGAGTTTAGAGTTGCCTGTGGTGGTGGCAGGTTGTTCTTATTGCCCGTTTTGTCGTCATTAAAAGCCTCCACGCCTGTCCCCAGTCCCATCTGGGCTAAGTGGTTAGCCTTACATTCAAGACTGCAAACATCATTGTCAGTGCTGTCGCAGATGTATTCCCCATAACGCCCACAAATCACACACACCGGTTCCCCAGGCTCAGGCCACCTCTGACTTTTACGATAGGATTTGACAGGTTCCTCGTCCTCATCCTCTGTGTCACCTGAAGAAAGCGCCCGATTGTCTTCACATTGTGATTCCTCTTTTGCAGTTGTAGTCTCTCCGGTTTCTTCTAATTTCTGCTCCTTTGTTCTAGTGTTCAGGGGGTCTGGTTCTTTCTCCTCCTCATTGTGACTTGCGGTGGAGGTCTGTATCGGGGTGTCAGGAATGTCTTCAATTTGACTCTCCTCTGAAACCACTTTGGTCTTTTTGTTGAGAACTTGGCCAGAGCCCGCGCCAGGTCTTTTGACTTTAAGAGATCTTGGCATGAACATTTTTAGACGTTTATCCTGTGAAAGAAAAAAGTGGAAACCACCAGCACATTACAGAATTACAACCTTATTTTGTACAACGATATGTTCCTAGCTGTAGCATAATCCTGTTTTGACAAGTCAACTTCTCTCACACATTTCCAAGGCAATTCGTTTGTATCTGTTAAAGCTAACCGAGCGTCCAAATGTATGCTATCTTAACTACTGCACTGTTAAACACTGTCTGAACACACAAACTGATTGATAAAATCTATAATTTGCTCGCAACGTTACCTTCTTCTCTCATTTTTCTCGTTCCTAACTTGACAGCCACCGACGCATACCGATGACGTACGTTTTCCCATCGCATTTTGGGTATTGTTGTTCATTGAGCAGTGCGATATCCTTACTCAATTTTTGTCGTTGTAAATAAATTTATTAAAAACATTTATTTATATTTCATTAAATGTTTGCGAATTAAAAATGGCCATAAAGCCTTTAGGAACATATAAAAGCGAAAAGCTTCGACTTTTGTCTAGACTGAGTGTGTAGTAGGCCGTGGATGGGGAACAAAGTAGCTTTATAGTCCTGGAGCTAACGGGTACCGGGTACATACTTAGTGGTTATATACTTAGTTTTCCTTGGATAAGGGCCGTTAAGAATTTTTTTTACAATAATCTATTTTAATGAAGAGAATGTATATTTGTGTCCATAATTGTGCGTTACATATTATCACTAATGACATGCACACTGTTCTCTTTCCATATGAAGAAATTGGATTGGTGGTCCGCGCATGCGCACAGCATAGACGTTCGAGCCACAGTGCGGCATAACTGCAACAAGAGACAGCAGAGATTGGAGAGGGGGAAATACAAAAACACGGGCTATATATAGATGAATACGTAAACATGAAATGGAGGGCAATTGCAGATAGAGACGCAAAAGAATGGAATTATTTTTGCTTTCATTTCAATTGAAGAGAATACGCGCCCCTGAAATCTGTGGAACGCTTGACAGCTACCGGTACTCCGAAAGAGTCCGTTTCATATGGGAGCAGAATGGATGAGAAATACAACGTCCAGCGTATCAACGTAAAAGAAAAGAGCCGTAGACTGCAGACATCTGTTAAAATACAGGACACAGAAGGCAGTGGATTTGCACTAGTCTATTTTGTTGCATGAAAATGCATGAGTGATCATTGGGATGTTATCGTTTTCTGTTGCTTAATAGGGGTTTAGAAGACAAGTCAGGGAGTACAATAATGGGTGAAGTTCAGGACACAAAGGATGTTAAAAAGACATTTGTTGCACCAGCAATAAAGTCTTTCGATCACTATGACTTTTCACGGGCCAAAATCTGTTGCAGCCTCACTTGGCTGGTTGCTCAAGCCTATGGGCCAGGTAGGTGTTTTTTACTATATGCGAGCTTTATTCACAACCATGAAATCTGCGTTTGTCAGAATTATCATTTATGTTTAGGTTCACAAACACTATTGACTTTCCCATTACGGATCATCTAAATACATTTCCTACTAGACCGATGATATTCCCCTAGAGAGAAACGTATAATACATTTTCCTAAGATCTCTGCCGTTTTGTGCGTGGTGTGGTCACAATAGATGTAAACACGGTGGTGTGAACAAGTCTCGTACATATTATACTATATAATCTTATAATAATAATATAAATATTCATCATCATCATCATTTTCATTGAATAATAAAGATGCTACTGCATCTTTATTGAAGGGGGAGAGAGAATGATCTGACAAGCAAGGTCTGTTATATCAATCTCAGACAAGGACGATTGCACCCCCTGGGATAATAAATAAATTGGCCCCTGTTGCCAACAGGAAGTGTACTGTTGTGTATTGCCTGGTTCGATCCCAGCCAAACCAATACTGTGCTTCACACGTTGTGGATGTTCATAACAATCACAGGTTGCCTCTCAGTGGCGTGTGCTTGTAATTGTGCTTGTTCCTTCAGTGCTTAGGTGTACCATACACAATAGGCTTCACGGTTTTTTTTAGGGCACTCATTCACAGTTAATGTAGGTTAGTGCAGTGGTTAAAATGTCTGCCTTGGGTGCAGAAAGTCCTGGTTTTGGTACCCAGTGGAATCCAAATGTTACCACAAGATGTTCAGAAAGTCACGGGTTGGCTGTGTATGGTCCAGGAAACACAGACACATTTGTAGCTGAGAGATGCCTTTGTCAAAATACACTAAAGGAGCTATAATCATACAAAGTAAGAGAGATATGTGCAGGTTAATGCATGCTTGGCACTGCCCTGTAGTGATTTAACTTTGTGTGTTAACGTGTAGGATTCCACGGTGCAGTGATTAGCACATCTGCATTACATACAGAAAGTCCTTGGTCCAGTGTTGTGGCATTGAGAAGGATTGTGCATTGGATCGCCAGTTGCCTTTATATTATGGCATCACAGGTTGCGAGCTAGTATCAGAGGGGATCAGCCATCACAGAGGCATGGCACAACTTGTCAGTGTGACCTTCTGATTCCTTTCTAATAGGCTCAATTAATATAATTGGCATTAACAAAAAAATACCAAATTGTGTTTATATCCTGTCACACAGTTGACCTGTCTGAATAATAATACAGACAGCATATGTCTGTGTGCAGACATGCATAAATCCTTATACAGACAAAATGGGATGCTGCTTTAACCAGAAAGCAGCTTATTCCTCACATCTCTGTTGTAATACCCCAGAATACCATGAGATCCTTAGTGTATTTTATATCTGGACTGAATGAAATGGGTTGACTCCAAAAATATAGTCCTCCAGAGATAGAGTGAGAGAAAATGTGAAAGGGAGGGATAGAGAAGGAATTTAACCCCTGTAGAGTGACAGGATGCTAATTCTACCTTTACTTCTGGTCCAGAATACAACGTCTCAACGTCTCATTGAAAAGAATGTTCACACCTCCTGAGATCTAGATATTTGCTTTGTTTTTAAAATGACTGGTTACTTTGTTTTGCCTGGCATCACAAATTATGACTTGATTTATATTCAGGCAAGACAAATAGCTTTTGTACATTATCTATATTGTAAAAAAACTGCATCTTCGTGAAATTTTTATCTATTATCTATAATAACGAATTATTTTACCACCAGGTATTTGCAACATACTTGCCTGAAGTAAAATAGATTGTGCACATGCACACTTCCTTGCCGGTAGAATTCCTGAAATTACACACAAATACACTATGCACACATACACACACACATCAGCCTTTCTCTTTGATGAGGACTACTGTGCGAAGGGTATTCCCGGGGAGCTGAAGGATGTTGCGATTCGAGCCGGTTGAATCGATCAGCTTTCCTCTCCATGCTGCAGTTGCTATAGCGACCAAAGGGTCTGGCCACACAGCTCCATCTTGAGATGCCATCTAAGCAGAAGTCATTGAAAAATATAGAAGACTCCAGAAGCTCTCAGAGTCCATGTACAACAGAGAGAAAACAACAAAACAGAAAAGGAAACAAGTCCAACTCTATACAGTTTTATAATTTATCTATATGCTAGCTTACTGCTCTACCACTCATAGACTGCATTTATGTACTGTAAATTAATGTCTTTGCCAAAACCGAGCAAAGAATGATGTTCAATTTTTAATACTGGCTTTATAACTCCTTGTCTAATTTTATCAGACACCTTTTAAATGTGTGTAACATGCAATCACGACCATACACAAGGGTTGGCTGTCAAACCATTCCGTGAACGTTTTATTAACAGGTTTCCATATACAGTGTGTTCAATAAATCCATTTGTCAGAGTCTCTCAGGGTCAGGCCAGTGTCTTGCCTCCCTGCTCTGTGTGAGACTCCCGTGGGTTTGCTCCCACGCTCCTCTTACTGTGAGATTGGTGTTTAGTTCATTGGCCTACACCTGTTTCCAATCCCCAAGTCCCATGAACCACACCTCCCGGCACTCCCTCCTATACAGACATCGTTAAACCACGCCCAAACCTCCACAATGGGCATATACAGTATATTTGATGGACATTGTATCCTCCCAACCACCTGACTGAGAGGGAATCCTTTAATGTGGGAATTGACCACATAACACTTTCAATGCAACGCACAATGCATTTTTCTAGTAAAGATTACCTCTCCAGACGACCTCTCTCTCTCTCTCTCGCTGTCATTATACAGACAGCATCCCGGAAGACCTGAGGGATCCCTTCTACACTGACCAGTACGATGTGGAACACCTCAAGCCGCCAGTGGTCAGCTTGCTCTTGTCTGCAGACCTCTACTGTCGGGCCGGTAACCTCATCCTAAGGAGCGATGCCTCCAAGCCCCTGCTGGGCCACGAGGCCGCCATCCAGGCCCTGGCTCAGAAGGGCCTCTACGTCACTGACCAGGAACGGCTGGTCACCGAGAGAGACCTGCGCAAGAGACCTCTTCAAATGGTAAGAGATATTACGGGAGTCTAAAATAGTGGAGCTTTTAGAGATGCTTTTCAGTATTTAAGAAAATGCATATTAAATTCAGAAACATATGAATTATCATAAGTCTGTAAGCCAAAGTTTTCATACTGTCTAAATTAAATAAAACTACAGCATCCTGACTTAGCTTGACCACCAACTGTTCATCTATGTGGCTCTCTAACTCTGTCTGACATGTATTGTGTAATGGAGAAACCACTGTATTGGTTTCGTCCTACTACTGGCAGGCACTGGGAGTGGCTCCTGAAATTTGCTGGGCAATGTCTCTTATTTTACTTCCATAGCACTTTAATAAGCATGTTGTGAAGTAGGGTTTCAAATTAAGACGAGCTTTCAGTTAAATTATTTGCTGCCCAGAGCCAACATTCTGGTCTGTCTCCTCTGCTAGACATTTGGCAGGTAGCCAACCATCCTTTTGAAGGGCTGTTTGAATTCAAATGTTTTGCTTAGTAAAAGAGTAAAGACAGTAGACCAATACAAGTGTGAAACATTTGGGATCAGGCAATTCTGTTGCAGGAGCAAGTTAAGGTTTGTGCTTTGCCTAAGGGCACTATGGGCACATTCAACCAAGACAAATGAGAGGATGAGTTACCATCTTTATTGTTGTCATACTGTGTAGAGTTCATGGTTGAGGGGACTTTGTCGCAGCCTATCATGTGAGTACAAGGGTTATCTAAAAGTGTGCCTGAAGGCTGTTTGATGGGTCTCGCTGGTTTTCACTACTTGGCTAGGTTAATGCTGAAGTTATTTCGTTTTTGGGGGGATTTAGTGCACTTCTTGTGGAGAGGATTTCAGATGAGGCATTGAGTCTTGTTAATTGTATTGTTTTGTTTGTATTTATTTATTTTATTTTTTATTTTTTATTAATAATTGGGCTTGTAAATGTAGCCTGAACGACCCTGCTAATTTGTTCTGCTCTGCATATCAGTCTGGGTACTCCAGACTCCATTCAGAACATCGTCCAGGTGGCTAGTGCAGTTGATGAAAGCAAGATGTGCCTGTGTTCGCAAAAATCCTCCCCACGTGGTTCTTGGTCTGATTGGTTGAAGGTGGTCCAGTTGGCTGCAGATTACTTTATTTGCTCTATTGGCACGGCTCTATCGCTAACGTTTCTGAGTGGAGAGTGTGGGATTCTACCACTGTCTGTTAGTAGAAGGATTTAGTTTCTATGAGGTCTTGCACAATATTCTACAATATTCTCTTGTTTGTGTTTGTTTGCATTAAGAGAATGATATTGACAGTGAAGTAACAAGCAACAAAACTATCTATTTTGTATTTGAACCCAGAACCTGGACATACTGCACTGTGTTTCCACAGTATTTTCTGGAACACGGTGAGCCACCAGGGTGCACCCAGCAAGGTCGTAAGTGAGGTTTCACACTTGGTTGAGCAAGGAGAACTTAACTTATCCCAGTGTTAAGCTGAGGGGGGCTACAGTAGGTTACTCTTTCTCCCTTAATCAATTCCACTATTACTATGGCACAATCGAAGCAGCTAATTTATTGTACCTACTGTATGTGGGGAGTTCTGTTAATTAATATAAATTGGTGTAATGCAGGCAAAGCTTAGAATAAGGCAACCCCTCACCCCTCTTAGTTTACTTTCTTAGTTTCGCTAATGTCTATGGGATCCTCATTATGTGATTTGACCCCGTAGACACTCAACAATTGAGCCAAGATAGCCTAATATTGCTGTTTGACATCACTTCAGACTACACACTCTGGACTACAGTCCTAAGGCATTTATTAGTTTCTGACCCCGGAAAAGTGGGAAAAACTGTATAATTCCTCAAAACCACTGTATCTCTGAACTATCTCTTTAACCAATTCACACACATATTGGCTATTCTACGTGATCTCCATTTGATAACTATTGTAATAACTAATGTAATATTTTTTCACTTCCATTCACTGAGCCTCCCCTGAAACTGTTTGAAGCCCCCCTGCGGAGGCCCGCCTCCCACTTTGAAAACCTCTGGTTTAGTGCATGCATATTCTTTCAAATATGTTGCCATTTCTAAACCTTGCTACTTCGTTTTACATTCAGTCGGTGGGTGTGATAGACAAACTGTTTCTCTGTTGTCATATCACCCATGCTAACATATTGCGTTGTCCAATTCACAACACCACTCAACAACACAGCCCTGGTTGGTGTACAGTACTTTATTTATACCTATATTTTCCCTCCATCTCCTCCTTTTAGATGGCGCTACATATCCCTGACACCACCACAGGCATGTGCCCAGGCTGTATAATAAACAGGCTGGTAATCAACCTGATAACTTACACTGTCGCTCCTACCTAAGGTGCTATGCTCCCACAATTACTGCTATAATGGCAGTACACTGAGAATAATGATTCATTCCGGTAGATGTGAGATGGAGAGTTTATGATAGAAAAATAAAATAAAGTAACGGTCAATATAATTCAGTATTGAAGTGTAATGAAATGACGTTACAGCAGGTGGACCATTTATTATTTAGGAGATTATCTCAAGATGTATGGCTGAGGAGTCGATCAGGAGAACATTCCTGCGTGTTCCTGTGTTTAGATGTAGTGGATGTAGTGCAGTGGGAAACAAAGGATGTACCTCAGACATTGGTTTGCTTATAATATGGCATTTATATGAAATGAGAAATTTGATGACGTGTGCGTGAGCAGGCAAAGCCTGGATTGAGTTTTAAAGCGACAGCAGCGTTTTTTTCCATGCTGATGTTGTCTTTTCGTGGGTTGCTGTTGCAAACGTCAAATCTACTACTCTGCATTACAGTCTCTCTCTGCCTGTCTCTCTTCATTTAATGCCTTTATTCTCTTTCTGCCCCCTCATCCTTAGTTCTTTGGCTCAGTTAGGGAGTCAGACGCAGCCTCTAAATTACAGCTGCCCACACGCTCCCCTACACACAGTTCTGTGCCACGCACGTTCCCCGGCACCTGTAGCACACAAACACTCGAAGAGAGAGAAAGATGAAGGGGAACGAGAGACGGAGGTGGGTGGTGGATCTCAAAATATATGATTCTAAAATTACATTACACGATATACGAGGGAGTTATGGCTTCTTCTTCCTTATAGACCAGTAGCCTTCCCGATGACTTGAATATATCAGCCCGCACCGTATTCTGCAAGGCCCTGCCGCAGATATACGTGACTACTGTAAAACACCAAGTATACTAGTGTACACATATAAAGCAGCAAACAAGAGTTGTGTCCATTAAAATGATGTTGGGTCACTACTACTGTTTACTGCATAGATGTAGTCTGGCCAAGATAAAAATACATAAAGATGTATATTTTCATCAATAAATAAATCATATAATGAATGAATAAATACATAAATAAAATGACATAAATGAATGAATATGAATACAGTGTTCTAATGCTGTACTGTTTGATAGCAGTATGGCTACAGGATGTGTACAAGAAGACGGATGTATTTTCAGAAGCAAATGAACATATGAACAGCATGCGATGGGGTCTGAAACACCATGGAGGGAACCATCCCTAGGAGTCCACTCTATGGCTGCGGTCTAATGTATAATGGATAGTGGATGGTAACGTGGTTAGCAGGTCACAGACAAAAGCACAAGAGGTCTATAGGAGATGGTGGATGTAAACGACTTCTTTGTGTGTTTTGCTGCGCATGCATGTGTATTTGTCTTCTTTGAGCGCGGGGGTGTCTACACATTTATGAGGCCATGATGGTCTGGGCTTGTTGGGATTTAATTTGTCTGCGGAGAAGACTGGCTGCGCAGAGCAGATGGTATGATGTGCAGCAAAAGCACTTCATGTTCAGGAATCACTGTTAATTAAGATAGAGGAGGTGGTGCAGTAGCTTCTTTAGTATTTTTGAAATAAAATAGCGTATATGCTGCATAACCTATCTCATTATAAATGCATTTAAAATGGGCTCACAGCGTTGTCCAGAGCAGGTTAACCTCCCCCTTTACTGAAGCTTTACTGCTTCCACATCATTTCAACACATTTAAAAGAGATATGCATTTACATAGTCATGCTAACAATCATTTTATAACATATTCTCTCATACCAAGAGAAAAAGGGGCAGATAAGCCATCTGCATTGAGAAAAAAAAGGAAAAATAGAGAATACACAGAACATTAAGCCTTCAAGGAACAGAAATGTGCTGTCAGTAACATAATATACAATACAGTTTTTCTGAATTGCTAAAACACTAAATCCCATTGTCTGAACCAAATGCACAGTGGCCTAAACCCATTTGTCCAATCAATCACTCTTTTTGCAAAACTCAAAACACATTCTCACTCCGCACTGTGATGCACTTGTGTTGCAAAATGTTAAACATGGAAAGCAAAAGTTAAACATAACTACAACACAGTTGTCAGTTGTCATCATGTGCTTTTCTTAGTTCTTTGGGCTTTTGCAGTAGGACTACTGTATTTTAATTCAAGTTCTGAATTTCAGACATTCAATACTGTATAAATTGCATTTAATATACAATGTATAATATACATTTTGCAAATACAAAATGTGTTTGCTATATACAATTAAAAAGAAAGAAAGGTAAAATGCCCTGGACACTGTGTTCTCCATTTTTATGGTGTAGTGTCTAATGAATGCTCTGTAGTGTTTCTATATTGACTGGCTTTGTGTATGACTTGAATGCATTGTTTGATTTTGAGCACAGATAAAATGGTTTTGAGGCGATTGTTTGATTTTGCCAGAAGAGTCTGAGGTTTTGTGAAGATTGGGGTATGTTTTTAAAGTTTTGAGAAAATTGATGAAGGTTTCAAGAAATGTGTCTTATGTAGTAAAAAAAATGTAATAACTAAGGATTGTATTGCTGTGATGCTCAGCCAAGCTACTCTTCCTTCCTATAGGGAATAGCTTTAATATTTAATAAGGTTGTAGTGAAAAGGTCATGGACCTCCAGGCAGCATGTTCTGGTACATGGGCTACATATACTGTGCATCTGCCTCTCCGGTATGTCTCTACTGCTGTGAGGAGTGGGTGTAGAGCCTTATTTGGTTTCTCAGTTGTTATATAGTGGATAGGGGGGTGGGATATATATGACTGTGTGTGTGTGTGTGTTTTTATATTTGTCATAAAACAGTCTTTACTGGTTTATAGTCGCAGTAGCCTAATATAAATTATGGTGAGTACAGCACAGGATTTAGCTTCTAACTTTGTGTTGTTATAACAACCACTGCATTCATTCAACGAATGCTTTGGGATTCATGCTAAAAAGGAAACAATGCATCCAAGATAATATTTGGGATTAACGCTAACATTTGGGTTTATTTATCAGCCTATAATAAACGGAAGCTAATTTAGCTAACAAAACATTACAATATAGAAAGAATTCTTTAACTTTTAATAATTTAAGCTTGTATTTTATTGCTGAGGCAGCTATTATACTCTTTCACACAGATATTTTGCTTGCACACACGCGCACACACATACACACAATAGCAATGTATTTGGTCCATCCAATTAAACCAATATTGCTGGTTAGTTTACACAACATATAGCTATGTTGTATGTAGAAAGGTTGTATTAATTAAAATCAGCTAATTTATTGACTGTGTGGAGCAGATACATAAAGTGTTTGAGTTTCCGAACACAGATTTCCCTCCTCTTTGGGACATTGTTGTGCCAGATACTGTAACGAATTTAGATCTCCTCTTGTGTCCGCACATTTTGTAGTAAAACATGGCTGTTGACAAAGTGCAACATGAGACTGCTATTCTGTTTGTAACCATTAAATGGAGCATGCAGGATCAATCGTTCTGATAATTAGCTGAGTACTGTTCTACAAACAGCTAATGTGTAATGGAAGAGACGACATGCTGAGTTGGTTGTTGCGCCTTATAAAGCTCAGTTAGCGAATAGGCTCTATTCGCTAACCAAGCACATGCTTAGTATTCAATAGAGAATACAAAACTCTATAAAAATGTGTGGGCGTGGTTTAGCTCTGATGCGTGTGAGAGGATACGTGTGGGGGCGTGGTTCACGGGACTGGGGGACAGGTGTGGGCAGTCAGTAATCACCTGTCCCTCTTTTAAACAGTAAGTGAGCACAGCTGGGAGGAAGGCTCGGGACAGAGCAAACAGACAGAGAGCAACCTTGCGGGAGCTCTCGGGGAAGTCCTGTAACTACTACATATATACCAGGCAGTGTTTAAGACCCGAGGGTGGAAATTCTGTCAATAAAGCCGTGCAACGCACGGATAACCCGACGATCACGTGTGGACAGTGAGTGTGTGCCACATTTGGCGCCCAAACACATTCCCTCTCACACGCATCAGAGCTAAACCACGCCCACACTCCCACATATAGCAAGAGTAACTTGCCTACAAAATAAACTAATACAATGTAGCAGAACACTAGGAAAGTGAGGAGAACAAAAGAGCCCATTTTCCACTTTTGCTGCTTGTATTCCGGTTGTAGTATTCTGGCGTCAAGTGCCATGAGTGAATGCAGTTTAATTTTGTGAATCAGTACAGACCATCTACCAGTGTAGGCCTCATCTTAAAAGGGAACGATGAGTGCAGACTGAATGCCAGCTGGGATGCATAGAGGTGTACACACCCTTTCTCTCCCACATTCCCACCTCCCTCCCAACCCCTGTTGAGCAGACTCTGTTTCTATGGTTACCCTTCAGCAGGCAGGGCGGGTACATGAGTCTGTGTGGGTGAGCTGTGTGGGGGAGGCATGTGTATATGCAGTGCATATCAAATACTTATGTTGATATGAGTATATACTGTAATTGAGTGTGTGTGTGTGTTTGTGTAGTGAGCGCTCTAATAAGATGATGAGCACTGCTATGCATTGAGGCAGAAAGCACTGAAGGGCAGAATTGATACAAACTGACGGAAAGCATATCTAATCCCTTGCATAACACTCACAGAGACATGCGAACAGAAGTATAGAAACCTGGCCAAGCTGCATGCCAGGCAGGCGGGAATAGAACACATCTCAGCATCAAACTGACTGTTGTTTCTCCCGGCCCCGGCCCCTGCCTCTGCACTTGATCTTGCCAACAAAGGCGCGGTGAAGCACTGGAATGGAAGAGAAGCCCATCTTAGTGTAGCCCATTGAGTCTCCCCCTCCCCTGTCCGTGTTAGACAGAGCCAGTGTGCCACATTCGCTGCCAGTGGCAATGCTCAGGCAGTACTGTATGGACAGTTGAGCACTGGGTTCTTTACATAATGTGACTGAGACTGTTCTGGTCCTCGTACAGTATAGTCTGTCTCGCTATCCAGTTGGTTATGTCGTAGTTCTCAGCAATATTCTTTTTACGTTTAGTGGGCAGGCTTTTTGCTCCAAGCACATTTTGGAGGCAGATACTGAGGCTGAGGAAGTTTCTTGTGTAGCAACTAAATAAAGATTAAACTTGTAGGGTGTACTGATCGTCTTCCATGTGCGAACACAAAATATGTTTTCATTTATAACATAATGTCAAAATGTCAAAATGTCAATATGCCTTATACCGTTAACCGTCGTTAAACTGTTCTGTTTATGATGAAGGGCAGGGCATCTTGTCCCTAGGTCTTTCTTTCTGCTGTAAGAGAAGGGTCAGCCATTTTATGAATGCCTACTTTTCTGCCATTTCCCCTGAAAGTACATGAGCTTGCCTAGTTCCGCTCTCAGAAAAAAAGGTTCCAAAAGGGTTATCCTGCAAGAGATGGGGTTCCATAAACAACCATTTCCACCGATAAACCCATTTCTGCTGACGTTTCCTCAGGAGAGATTGATGGATTTTGCAATGCACCCTTTGCTTGGTAGGACCTATGAGAGCATTATTATGTATAATCCACGCTAATATTAAAGTGAGGATTGGCAACGCACCTAATCTGTAATGAATTTATGTTGTTACAATGGCATGCAAGGATCCCATTGCTCCCGCTTGAATATCGGTAATAATGTTACAACATACATTTGTAATGGAAATCTGGGTTTATTGATGTTTCTTATTTGATTTGATATCATCTTTTCATCATAACATTTCATTGTGAGACAGCCAAAATACAACTGAATGCAACGATCTTAGCCCATAAATGAGGTCAAAATGGATCAGATTAAAGGCCCTAGAAAGCGAAGGCACACGGTGCAAGTCCACGGTGCAAGTTGCTTTTTTTTTGCTAATTTCAGGACATGTGGCAGTGGCGGTAATCGGCACAACAGCGGTTGTAAAAGGGTTGGATTAGAATTAATAAATTATCAGTGGGATTGGTGGGGGCTGTCTTCAATTACGGCCAATCAAATCAGCTCCTCTCAATCCCTTTAACAGCAAGGCGACTTGGAATGAGTCTCTGTGCCTATACTGTTCTGAGGTTCGATTTAAGGCTTCTCTGTAATTTCTGTGTTGGATTTAAACTTCCCACAGCCAATGCCAGACCTCACATTGCGTGTGTGTGTTTGTATATATATATGTGTGTGTGTGCGTGTGTGTGTGTGTGTGTGTGTGTGTGTGTGTGTGTGTGTGTGTGTGTGTGTGTGTGTGTG
>JAODLI010014728.1:0-24110 GCA_027575585.1 Percopsis omiscomaycus | reverse complement strand
TGGGCTAGCATCAGGGTGGAGTGTTTTTTCTGATTGTGTGTAGTGGGTCGTGTGTGTGTGTGTGTGTGTGTGTGTGTGTGTGTGTGTGTGTGTGTGTGAAAAAAGAAAATCTATACTGCTGAGTATCGCAATATTTTTTTTTCCATGATACTGTATCAATTCTTTTGCCCACGTATCGGGCTAAATAATCAGGATTTTTTTTTTTTTAAGCCCAAGGAAAATATACAAAACAAGACAGGGAATAGATAGAATAGTTCTAATAAAATGGAATGGAAATTTTGAATTAAGTAGTTTTGACTAGATTTGTCTGCTGAGTTATCAATACAATGTGACGTACATATTAGACTACCCAGGTGGTGCACAGCAAGTTGTATTTTTGCAGTGTATGCAATATGTATCGTGACCCATGTATCGTATCACAAGGTCCTTGCCAATACCCAGCCCTAGTGTGTGTGTGTGTGTGTGTGTATGCTAGCGTGTGCCCCTGCTAGCGGGTGCGCATGCACATGGTCAGTATGTGTCAGGGGTTCATTTCTGAATGTGACCAGTGCAGCGGTCCCCGTAGTAGCTATTTGAGTCAGGTTAATTGGCTAAGCCTTCTTCCAGTCAAAGAGCAGGCCGGAAGAGTTAAGTGTGGTCTCCAGCTAAGCTCTTGGGCTTCTCTGAGAACTGCAGCATTTGACTTGGATTAGAGGTGATCTGAGGCTAATATCCAGTGCTATGTTTGGAATACAGACGCAGTCCTTGTTTACCTAGAAAAGTTTTTAATGTACCTTTTTGTCTTTAATCTACATCAGTCTGAAGTTGTATTGATCTATCTGCAGTGTGAATCACGTTTATTTTACTGAGCACTGTGCTTTTTAAAAAGTTGTTTAAAGTATTTTAATCAGTTATTTCCTAGCTCTGCGTTTCCACAATGTGTATGTATACTGTCTTTTAAACTGACCATAAATCTTACTTTAGCATAGATGTTAGCTTGGTTGACCGTATTAATTCTAATCTTACCAGGAAGGTCATACCACCACTGTACCAAAAAAGGTTATGGTGATGCTCACTGTCTTATGGAATGTGTCATTACTGTGAAGTATTATAACTTTTTGACTTGTTTTGGGTGGTGTGGGTCCAAGAATTTTGTCTGACTTTGTATTTGCATTCTAGATCCTTTTTATTATCCCTGAAAACTGCAGCATACTACGCCTGCATCTCTAACATTTATTGATTGCAGTGTTTGTCCTTGTCTGGGGAAATCTAGTAATTTCAGAAGTGGTATAATTATGGCACAGTAATGTGCCATTACTGTTGTATATATGTGCCACTTCTGATGCCAATATCTTCCAACCGTGAGCTTGACATTAGCTAAAATGTAAACTACCCCCCATGTTCCAGAACATCTTATGTGGTATCCTATGCCTAAATTCAGTTATCAAAACTTCAGCAAACTACTTTTCACAAAATAAGTTATCCCTCTTTTTATCATGCTCCATCTTGTTTTTGTCGGTTAGTCTCTCTGCCTTAACCTGTGATTAGCTCCATTTCCCCTTATTGTTCCCTGGTCATTTTTTGAGAATTTGAATTGTAAATCTATGCAGGAATGCAATGAATGATTAACTTCGAATGTTGCAAGCTAGGGTGTGTACATGTAAGGGATTTTTAAGTATATCATAAAAATGTATAACCGTTGCCTCATAGGGTGTGTAGTGAGGTGTTAACTTAGGTGTGTCTGCGTGGGTTCTGTGTGTACATTTGATAATTTTTTTTTGTTGAAAAAGGGTGTGTCTTAAAGATTACTTGCATCCTACACATTTTCTCAGCCAGAAAGACATGATGCTATGACATCATGTTTATGCTGTTACTGAAAGTGTTTTAAATCTACAGCCATATTCTCCGCTGTACTAGCCTATAAAAGAAATGTGTGTAATATGAAATGTATTGCAGACCACATATACTAAAGTACACACATGCTTTAGTCCCATTGGCTCAGTTTAGAACATGGCTGTCCGCGAACCTGCTCAGTTAAATTATAATATGCCATAAGTACAAATGGGCGGTATAGACTTAAAGCTATATCACGATATTTCATGGTATTCTTTACGTTAACGGTATAAAGGACAATATGAAAATGGTACCATTCAACACTATCTTTTTGGCTACATGTCACATCAGCATACAGCCTTGAGAGCCGTGCAAACACAAACATTGATCCAAAAAAGTAGAACTTAATCCTCCTGACCATCATCAAATGGCTAATAAACCATACCAATGGTTTATTGCCTACCAATGGTAGGCTAAAATTACAATAGGAATTATATTCACAAATTAAAATTCCAGTGAAAATGCAAGCACGCAATACTCACAGGATTCACAATTTAACCCCAGGAAAAACAAATCTTTCTATGTGTGAGATGCCAAGGGGGTAATCGAGCATCACACGTCATCAACTAATCGTCAGAATCGCGGGATGACATTCATATCATGGCACAGCCCTAACCTTAAGACAGTGGCTTTTTTTTTTAAGACCTCAGTCAAGTATTTGAAGCCCACGCATTCCTTTATTTTAAAGTAAAGGTTGTCCATGTAACAACTTGTCAGCCGCTTAGTCTTCCTTCAGGCCTCCCATACTCCCTTTTTTATATATTTTAATTAAACCGGTGCTTGCTTCTGCCACTGCCACTGCCTTACCTCTATAAAAGTCCACACATTCAGGATTAAATATTTGAATTGCTTGCTGTGCTTAATAATGCACCAAATCTACCTTTTTTCTTGTGTTTTTGGAGCTCCATTGGCTTCCATTGCATCTCAACTCATGTCTATGACGCACTCGAAGCTTCATGTACTAACTAGATTAATTGGGCTGGCGAATCTTGTGTAAACATAAGCAAATTGCCAGGAAATGCTTTGCACTAGACACATTCGCTGTATTTTTTTAGAAGTACCAACAGAAGCTAATGAATTTTGGTATTATTTCATCCCCCTATGGAAGTTCACCTTAATATTACAGACTTTGGGTAAATTAGTTGTCCTGTTTGTTCCCAGTATGATCTATGAAGTCTCAACGGTGAGGATCGCTAGAACTCTAAACAGTTTTTTGACTAGGTTTTGGTCACAAATCACAACAGAAATTCCCCTTTTAGGCCATATGCTATGGCATACTAACACAAGACCCGTGCTCCGTCCATGGTTTCTTCCAAACCAACTCAGTTCTAGTATCTTAATATCCAATATCCTTTGTTTAATCTGTTTAATTGTTTCTCTCTCTCATTTAGCCTTAAGTTGATGAACGATCTCAATTGTCATACACTATCTTTTGAATGTCAGTTTTCCACTCAATGCCTTTAACACCCATTACAAAACATCTATTTGCAGTTTTATACATTAGGCACAAGAGGGCACCATCTACTATTTCAGTAATGCCGAAAGCTTTTGTATTTATCAGCTGCAGTGAGCGTCGAAACTGTTGGTTTCTTATTGGGGGTGCTTTAGGAAATACAGCTCTAGTAACATTTATTCATGATTTTGTGTATTTATTAAATATTTTAAGATGGTTGTTTATATGGACTTCTGTCTGGTTCATAAATATGTGTAATCGTTTTTGGTTTAAACTGTATGCCAAGCCTTACTGTTTTTCTATAGTCTCGTCTGGGAGTAGTGCAGCGTCCTCTTGTCCTTTTAGTTCCATCCGGTTTTTCCCAGTTTCAGCCTCCCCCGCCTTTCTGCACCCTGCATAGTTTATGCAAATTATGTCAGCTGAGCTCCAGGTAGAGGCGTTACTAAATAAATTAGTCAAATCTTCCCCTTCCTCAGCCAATAGCGTGCATTTGCCCCCTGTTTTTCTTGGATAAATTATACATTTGTCCCGGGCTGCAGATTTCTGCCGAGCGGAGATGAGCTGACCTTGGATTTTGTTTGTGCTGCGGTGATGACTGCATGGGCTGTGCGGGACCGCTACCTTTTCTGACGAGATAGTGACTTTGTCACTGCCGTTTTTTAAAACCACAATCGCAACGAGTGTGGATGCCGTTGCTCGAGCTTTTCGGGCGGAGATTCGTTTGGGATAAGCTTGCTTTTTTTCGAATAGCATGACTTCGTGCTATACAGTTACGATGGATCTAGGTGTTTGCCAGTTGAGGAATTTCTCAATATCGTTTCTGTCGTCTTTATTGGGCGCAGAGAGCTCTCATGTGAAGCTTGGCAATAGGTACATATCTCGTCTGCTTCTGGGAAGGGCATTCTTTGTGGGGGAACCCTCTTTAATACCATTAAACGCACTCTTGGGCGATATAATGTCCAGAAACAACATACGATGTACTGTTATTATACGCGTTTATGGTTATCTTTAGAAACGTACTGCAAGTACCTGATGTGTGTGTGTGTGTGATGCAATCTTGGCTCGTTCTTTTTCGTGCTTCATCGGAGGTATACTACAGTATTGATAATACGCTACAGTTGTTGATGGTCTAAGGCTAAGCAGTGTTGGTTTTTAGGATATTGTAGAAATTTTCCTCTAAATATTGTAGAGATTTCCTGTTGAATATTTACATCAGATGTTTTCATTATTGCTTTTGTGAAATTTAAGTGATTTGTCGCTCAGTATATTGTTAATTAATGTTAATAGCCAAGCACAGTCATTTTAATGTATTAACTATTTTTTGTATCTTTTGCAGTTCGTCAGGAGCCAGCGTTGTGGCCATAGACAACAAGATTGAACAAGCAATGGTAAGGCTACCTTTTATTTACGTATGTTGTGAAAAATGTTTAATCGAAATGCATTTGCTTTCAAACTATACAAGACGTTATGTAACAATAATAGTGGATCATACAGTGATTTGTATGACCGTTTGCCAATCATATTCTATCTATATCCAATAATTCTTGCAATAGGGAAAAAAGTTACAGGTGCCTGAATGGGGGTGTTGTGCGGCGCTGCCATTTCAATCTAGTTTCGTGCTTCTGTCGACGTCACCGTGGGAAACGAAATTACGTGTTGCATTGTACCAGTCGTGCTAGTCATGGCCATCATGATAACTTTGCATATAATCAGCATTCTGATTTAAACCTTGTACCTAGGCTACTGTAAATTAATTTGTCTGTGCAAATGTATAAATAACAGGCTAAATAAAGTGTTCAAACTAACCCTTTCTATGTAATAAAAATATTTGGGGTGTATGTATACAACTAAAGTTAAAGCCAAAAGATTTGAATCTTATATTCTATTTTTCTTGGGGGGGAAATGTTGGATTTAAGACCCTCACTATGCTTGCTCATAACTTGGAATTGTTGCTAGGCAAACTGAAAGGCTTGGGCCCTTGGTTATAAATATCACTGTTTCTGATTGGCTGAGATTTTTGAATGGGCACACATTAAGGCAAGAGGAGAAGGCCATGGAATAACCCTTCTCTTGAAGTTTACTTGGACAACATTTAGCAACTTATATCCGTGTAGTCTAGTAAAATTCTTTAAAAAAAGAAGGGATGGGCAGATGCAGTAAGATGCAATGATGTTAAACTAGTTGTGCAAGGCTAAGAAATATGATATTACGTTGGTGCTTATTGATTGATTGTTTATTGATGATTAATTCAAACCGCCTCTCTTCCGGTGTCTTGTCTCTCAGGACCTGGTGAAGAGCCACCTGATGTATGCGGTGCGAGAGGAGGTGGAGGTGCTGAAGGAGCAGATCAAAGAGCTGATTGAGCGCAATTCTCAGCTGGAGCAGGAGAACACCCTGCTGAAGACCCTGGCCAGCCCGGAGCAAATGGCCCAGTTCCAGGCCCAGGTCCAGACCGGCTCCCCTCCAGCCTCCGCTGCCGCCCCAGGGCCCCAGAGCACCGCGCCCCCGGCCCAGCCAGTGTCGCACAGCTCCGGCCCCTCTGCGTAGCACCACACGTCCCCCCTCTCACCCAGGGAGGGGTGGCGTGGTCTAACCTGGGCAGTAGACTGATTGTTTCTGAATTTTGCTACAGCAGCAGAGCTAAACCATGCCTTTTACAGCAGGAGGCTGTGCTGTTGAGACAAGAATTTGCACATGTCTAACCCTCAGAAGGGCGGTGTCTGGAGACGATTGGCACCGAGGGGGGAGGGGGGGGGATGAATGAACGAACGAACATTTGCCAAATAACCCTTGGACATATCGACTAGAATGTCTCGTGAAGAAGAAACAAAACAACTGGTGGGGATGTTATGGTTGACTACGGATAAAGAAAATCACTGTGCCTATGTCATTGGATTTCAAGTGATGTCGGTTTAACTGATGATGGTGATATCTTAAGGATGTGGCGAGGATTGTATTGGTTGTCGCCATGCTTTGCTGAATCATATAGTGTAAATAAAAGCGGTTCTCTCCCAAGGCTAGATGGTTAAGTTATAGATTGAGAGATGTGGGAGAGAAAATGCCCTCTCAGAGTGATGACATGGAGAATGTGAGCGTTTACTGTTCTATAGTCACGAAACACCCATCTGGCATGGGGCGCGGCAATGTAGAGCAAGCGGGAAACGGGTGGTTTCTAATGCAACACTTGGCATGTTTGCCAAGTTGACAATATTTTGACTTGGCATTAAAGGGGACCAGAAAAAAACAAACATGGTTTATAATGGAGAAGATAGTGATATTCTTATATTTTCAGTATTTATGCGTAGAGCCCCTCATTTGCCAAGGACGAGGCTCATCGTGGCTGTTCTCTCAACCCTGCAATGGCATGTTGAATTAAATATTCTCAAGTGGGGTTGAGACATTTGGTTAAGCTGCATTATGATTATTTTCTTTTTTCATAACAAGTTTGGACAGAAGATGATGTATATTTCTGTATAGTGTAAGTCTGTAAAATAGCAGGGGAAGAAGGAAAGCGACACAGACTTGAATGGGTGGGCTGCTGAAGTGCGCAGTCATATTTTCAATGCTGTATTTCAGGGCTGTGGAGACAAAGTTACAGATGTTTAGGTCATTTACTTAAAAAAAAAAAAATACAAAATAGACAGACATGCAATAACTATCCATATCCCTTGCTGCAACATTAACTTGGTGTAAAACTTGTTCACTTTGATTTACTTTCTGAAGAATAGTTTTTTTTTCTTTTTTTGGCCGTGATAAACTCCTTGATGATCGCATTCTCTCGAAACTTCACATTTACTCCTGACACCAGAAAACTTTTTTTTTTTTTGCATTCTCTGTATAAGTTGTATGTTCATGTTCTGTGCATGTTTCCTCAAGCAGAAGAAAAGTTGTAACTTGCATTACACAATTGCACTTGACAGCTGCACTTCACAACTTTCAATAAAAAAAGGAAGAATATTTGACGCCCCATGAACTCTTCTGATTGGTTGTCGTGGTGAATAGTGATCAACATGACCACATGTCAGTTCACTTCAGCGGAGTGGTTAATGATCACCTAATACATTACTGTTGTTGGCACCGTTTGGCTAGCAAGGAGCTCATGCTCCGCGTGCTTCGGGTTTTCCCATATTATAGATATACTGCGATGAACTAACGACAGTATTTATGCTGTTCGGTGTAGTTTGCAATCAGGTGTACAGCATACATCTGCAGCTAGGTTTGTTAAAATCGATTTAAAACATAGCATATACACATTAAGAGGTACATTTTTAATTGATTTAACACCAATGTAATTGCATTTTCATGCATATAAATGATAGAAAATCACTACACTCTAGATTACTCTACATTTGAACCCCATTGTACATGTAATATTTGAATACTAACCTGCTCTGGCCCATATAGTATGGACTCGCAGGAACAAGGCCTTGCAACTCCTCAGACCGTAGCATTGATGTCTCTGTACTAAGAGTGCGGGCTTGCCCTGGAATTACCCAGGGGGTCAGTCAATGGCACGCACGTGATACGTGGTGTGTGCAGGATAAAGATGAGTACTGTTATATCCTGAAGACAGAAAGGGACAGTGGCTGGGGAAGGGAATTAAGACACCAGACATCCTTTCAACGGCGGCACATTTATGCTTAAGATTGGGAAAGCCTGATGCATTTGGTTCCTCTCGTCATGAGCGTGATTCATCACTTTAGGTGGGTGGTAGTGCAGTCACATTCTAGCTGTGGAAAAGCCATTCATCTTTCAACTGACTTTTTAAAAGGGAACTAAAAACCACAAAATGTAATCACCCATATAGGCCTGATTAGAAACTTCAATGCACACAACACAAGTCAAGATTAAGAATAATTAATTTGTTTAATTTTACCCTGTGAGTAGAAAAACGAAAAACGATGTACAATTCAAATTAAACCTCCAGCAGATCGGAAATCTACAAGTCCTTATGAGGTGGCTTCACCAGACGAACCATAATCTGAAAAGTTTAAATTTTTCAGACCTGAGGCAATATTATGCACAAATGCCAATATAAGACTAGAATTGGTTGCAATTCAAGTGCAGGATTGTGTTTAAAATTAGATTATGTTGGATTTGAGTCATTTCAAAATGTCTGTTTATTAATTTAACGGATGTCACCATGGTAATTTGACTTCCATACTCCTATTTATTGAATAGCATATTATGTTCATTATAAACATTTGAAGCAGCATTTTAGATGTCAATTTCAAATATATACTGGAGATGTTGAACATCTCCAGTATATATTTTCTAGCTAGCCTGATTAGCAACATAGATGCTAGATGTGCTAGCTTCCTACTGAGTTGCTAAACAGGCTGGAGAAACCCAGGCTCCACCATATATTGCTTACTACAGCTGTACACCTCTAGACTAAACCCTGCTTCACTTCAAAACCCTCACACTGGGTGCATACATGACAGAACCTAAGTAAGTAAAACCAGATAATTTCAGTATTTTCACGCAGCACAGACAAATGATGACACGGTCCGGTATGGCACATTGCCGACACAAGTCTCATAGTTGACAGCACACACACTTGCATATTAATGGCCTTGTACATACTCACACACTGGCATAGAGGTATGCACAAAACAGGTGACAAGAAAGACACTTTCTTCAGTTCGCATGGTTTCAGCTGTCCATGTAAAAGCTCTCTGTACCGCAGCCTGCAACAATGGAAACACTGATTGGAGGACGGAAGCCTGGGAGCTGAGGAGAAGTAGCTGAATGGGGGAGAGGGGGGGGTTGGCGGTGGTCAGAGAGTCCTCTTTACAAGATCTAGTGGTTCAAAAACACTCCTCTTAAATCCCCGGCGTCTGGAGGGGGGGGTGGTTCAGGAATGTGTAGTAGGTGGTGTACCTTCCTTGGCTCAATGTGGGGAAGTGTGTGTGTGTGTGTGTGTGTGAAGGCCTTCCTCTGATTACATTCCCATACGGATACTCTGGATGATCTGGAATATGGCTGTGGAGACACACAGAGACAGAAAGGTGAGTGAATCCTTCTCAAAAGACATCAGTGATTCCCAGACACATGATAGTAGGAACATCTTCAAAACCACAACATTTAAATGATTCGTTTTCTCTGGTTGCAGGTGTGTTGGCCAGTGAAATCCAGGTGATGTTTAGATTGACTGAAATATGAATCTGATGCCATGGTGGCATATGTTACCCCTGGTAACCCCTGGTAACCCCTGCAATAAATTAGGAAAAATATATATATATACATCTTTCTATCTTCCTCTCTCCACACACATTAGTGATTTACAGTCATTTACCTGAGCCACACACAACAAATACAAAGAGTGCCAGCAGCCACGGTCCCACTGGATACTTCTCCTCTTGTGGTCGCTATATGGGGGGGGATATACACATGTGAGTACTGGTTAGTTGTACCAATATGGCAGAAATGTGCCTATTTCTGATGTGGACTTGTTTTCATGCTGTAGGAATAACATAATAGAAGGGGATATCGAAGGGGATATGCACGTCTTGCAAGAAAGAAGAAGAACTCTTAATGGGACAGCGGGAAACCTGTGAAGCGCTCTGTCTGTATTGGATGTTTTCAAAGAAAGATTTTTCCCATTTGATTATCGCTTTTGCTTGTTGTTCATCTGCAACCTCTGGCAGACAATGTTGTTGCCTTCCTGACCTTAAACAGTAGCAAGCTGGGACAAAGGAAGACATGTTTTCCAGTGGGGTAAGCTGTTACAACAGTGTCTGTTAGACCCTTCATAACATTGTGGTTCTACTGGGCAAACCCTAAGAGTGTAATTATGAACTTGAATCTGCATGGCTAGCATATTCTTTTCAGGACTGAGCATACAGCGGCTCGTATGGAAAGAGAAAGGGGGGAAGTAAGCCGTCTAGACCAATTCAGGGGCCACCATCAGAACCACAGGATGATATCATCCACTCAAACTGTCTGTGTTTGCCTTTTGAGGTCAGGGGGTAGGCTATACAATGAAAGAAATGTTTTTATAGTGGCTGTTTCGTGACACAGCTCTGTGTTGAGCTGATCTCGAGAGCGAAAGTTGCTGCAAGATAACGAGGTAGAAGAAATTAGGTAAGATAAACAAAGCCTGTTTGTTTTGTGAGCGAATACAGTGTGTGTGTCAGAACAGTCAGCACAGTAGCCTATATAAGCCACTGATGATCACAACATCTCAAATCTAATATGTTCTATTCCAAAGACAGTAACTTAAAACGTAATTTAATTAGTAGCCTATAGTGCCGAGCCCAACTGTGCTCCACCTGGTGACGGCATGAGCAGGACTCTGGCCCTGAGAATTGACAGCTGGAGCTGTGCCATATGGCATGTGCAACCAGCATGCTAACCAAGACTGCACAACACATACGGTTGTCAAACGTTAATTGTAGCTACCTAAATATGCCTGATTAGCTTAATTTATTGGCTATCAGATGCATATTAGATGGATAAAATAGCGACAGCCCTCGTATGGCCATCAGAGGCACGCAGCACATAGATAAATTAAAACGCTAATCGTGTATTACTTAGGCTAGATAAAGCAAGTAAGACCGGCGAAAATATCCATGCCATGTTTGTGTTTAGCGATCATTTAGCGATTGTAGCCTATGAGAAAAGCCACGTCTCACCAGCGTCTTCGCCACGTTGCCTCTCTGCGTGATGTTTTTGCTGTGTTTTTCGTTTGCCATGCGGATCCTCTGTTTTGCTACCATCTTCCGAGACGTTGTTTTGGATAAACTGTCGCCCCTTACAGAAGTATATTTCTGATCCAGCAGTGTAATGATGCTGACAGTGACGCCAGACTCCTGCTCCTCTGCACCTGTTTACGCTTGCGCGGTTGGAATCGTATATCTATCATCATCTATGGTTGGAAGTGCGCCTCCATGCACTGGGGTGCTTTAAGACTTTGAACGAGTTAACTCGATTGGACTCCATAATAGCTACCGCTCAATTACTCGCCTGTAATTAGTTCAAATTTCCTCTCAGTTCAAACTGCCTTGCAGCCCCAGTAGTAGAAATTGGTAGGCCTACCTTATATTTCATGACACAAATCTATGACATTTAGAATATATATTGGTATCAGTGGAATATTTCCCTTGGATATATTACTAGCGAAAGGATGCCAACACCCAAATTGCTGAAATGGTCTGCCACACATCATCTGTGCCATCTGAGAATTGGCTTTATGTTGCCAACTTTTCAGAGACATGAAGAGGAGAGTGCGTGAACAGGAGCTGGCATTTAGTGTAGCTCAACTGAACCTCTTAAGAGGAGAGGTTGCCTAGCAACTCTATGGGTTGGGGGTTGGGGTGAGCTTTGCAAGGCAAAATATCTGCCAAGGAACTGTATGGAGGGATCAGTTAATCACAAATGATCAATGCTCATGCCCTGAATGATTAAAACGTGATTTCTTGGGGTCACACATACGTCAGATGAATGACAGGAATGTTAGTAAGATTCATATGTAAAATGTATACTGTTCTATGTGTGGTCCAAAATTAAGATCATCTATTCAGTCCCAGTAAATCCCCGGGAGAGTCATAAGTGGTCAAAGAGCATGCGCTGTATGTGATGCTAGGGAGCCTGACCTTTTAGCTGCATTGCCCTCGGGACCCCTTTTGACCTGTAGGCCGTGTCACTAGACCTTAAACAACTCTTTGTTAGACCAAGCAAAACACAGAAGAGGCTGTTTGTAGCTACAGGAAGGGAAAATATGAAGTACGTATGCATAAGGTGTCCTTATGTACGCGCATGCACATGCAACAGAGCATGTGTGCCCGTAGGAGAGTTCATTCTCATGTGCAGAATCAATCCTTTTTGACTAATAAACACATTCTCAGGCATCAGTTTACACGCACAGGCAGACACAAACATGCGATTTCGGTTTAGTGCAACCCTATCTCTGCATCCTTTGTCAGCAGAAAGCCAGAAGTATTAAAAGACAACCCCACCCATACTAGCTCTATTTCAGATTTATTTTTAGAAAGTAGAAAAGAAAATATTTGACCTAGGCATGTCTGCCTCAAAGCCGCTCTCTTAATTATACTCCAAATGCACTAAGGCAAAAGCGTGTACTTGAACTACGGCACGAGAGCAGCGTAAATAGCATTTAGCGCTAGCAAAACAAACCTGAAACGTGAGAGAGATGAATTCAGGTAAAGTTCTGCTGCATAAAAACACAGGCTGGGCTGGGCGGAAGTGGGAAGGGAATGCTTGATGTCTGAAGGCGATGGGTGTCAAATTAACAAAATAAGCTCGGTGCTGAAACCCAGCCTGGAGGAACCCTATTCCGACCCAAACAAGCTCTCACCTTTTCTGTGGACTGTTTCGATCATGTGCTCTCCTCTTTCTGATGTGTAGCCCCCTCGTTTGCTGACCTCGATGCTGTGGAAATAGCTCGGAGAGCCAGCGGTTTGTAAGTCATTTCAGTATTTCAAAGACCGTTGACACGATTACCAACAACAACCACTGCATATATTTTATGTCCGAAAATTGAGGGGGCAGGTTCTGGTGCGATGTTCTGTGTCGTTGTGCATGTTAAGGCTGGATCAAGGCCTGTCTCTGAGCCCCTCATTGTGGCTGTCACGACGAATAAGACATGACATTGACTCTTTTCTCCTTTGCCATGTTGAAGTGGAGCCGAGTGTCTGGAGTGGCACACACAGCTGCAGTTACAGTTACAATCTGGCCTTTTAGCCTTGAAAACTCTGCGCTACACAGTCTACACTATAGTGCAATATGTGCCATTATTGTATCATCACGTACGTCTTTCCTAGTGTGCTTTACCCTAAGCACCAGCTTTAAAGACAAACTCCTTGATCGTGTTGCGGTATTATACCGTACTATATTTGGAAGCCCAACTTTAGGGGAAAGGGTATGGAATGATGATATAGGAGTGCGAGCCACTCAGCACCCGTGGAGGGGGCATTCGCTGTTTGAGTTTCAAAGCAAAACAACGCTTGTGTAACACTGGTTACATTGAACTATAAAACAACTAGAAGCAACAACCCCGTTCGTTTCATTGACATACTTGAAGACAACCAACCTAAGATGGCATTTCACGTAATATATCTCCATAAAAGTAGAATAAAAGTATAAAAGTATGATTTACACTCGCAGTGTTGGGCGGCGTCTTGTTTAGAAAAAAATAAGACGCCGCCTCGCGCTGCCGGGTAAAGCCGTTATTTATTGGCTGGTTATATATATAATATATATATATTTGAAAATAAAAAATATAATTTAAGGCAGTTATAGACGGTGTGCTTTCTCTGACATAATCTTAGATGTTATATCTTACACAAAGTATAAAAAAATACTGGCAACAACCTATTAGGTTACATGGCAGTTAATGACGAACTTCCAGTTTTGGCATCGCCAACGCAAAATGGCTCTGCCCACAGTGGTCTTCAAGGCAGAATAGAATGTTAATCCCCTGGTTTCACCCTCAAGGGCAATGCCAGACACAAGTCGAGGAGTGCACCTTTATTTTGTTCTAGATTTGGAGGCATGCGTGCACTGTAGTTTATGGTCACACTATCAGCGTCTTTCTTCCTTCCTCTTCCAAGAAAAGGTAAAAGAAGTCTCACACACCCATGCAAGCATGGGTTCACTTTGTGTAAATGACTATTGATTTACTTATCACAAGAGACTGTTGGACTCCAGTGAGGCTGGCAAGGGAATCAAGTTGTGCTGCTGCCACTGTTGGTGTATGCGTCATAGGTGTCATGATAGTGGACACACACACACACACACACACACACACACACACACACACACACACACACACATCCAGTATTGCATAAACACGCTCATACATGGTTGATGAAGGACAGAATAGACTGTCCCATTCGGATGGCTCTGCGAATGGGGCTAATTTAATGTAGCTGTAGTGAATCACGCATTTATCCGCAGACCTTTGAGGAAGTTATGACAAGAAATCACCTCAAACACTGCTCACACACAAACATTTGGTGTTATATTTATACAGTGGTATGTGTGTATGTAATTGTGAATAAAAGAGAGAGGAAGGAATAAAGGGAAGCCATTCTGAAAAGACAGCTTCAGAGTGAAGCTCATGTTTGGTGATGTTCCTGGTTGTACAATTAGGTCAATTACATGGTGCTATTACATTGAGCAGGGGTTAGGCATCTTGCTCAAGGATGCTTACAGGTAGGCCAACTCTAGGGCTCAAACCCACGACCTTCCGGCTGGGAGTCCAACAACTAGATCACTAGACTATCCTACTCCTGTTTGTACTTTGCCTATTCAAGCTAATTTCCCATGCCTGAATGCAGCCCACTGTTTACTGCCCCTATTTGACCGTAGAACATCAAATGGAATAATAATAATAATCTGGTCAGCCCTACTGGCTACCATTTGACTGCATTATTAAACAGAAACAGCGTGTGTAGGTCACAGTAGAGCCCATATACGGTTGAAACTCACTGTGGTTGACACTAAACCCCACCTATGAACACTAATTGCAAGGTGTCATCTACGTGACTGCCTGGCCCGCCTCGGAGTATGAGGAAGTGCGTGTGATCCGGACAGCGCTACAAAGTTAATTTAGGGTGAAAGCACCAGTGTTCCATTGGTGGATTGAGTTACTTATTGCCCAGTTAGTGACTGTCAGACACACAGATAACTCTTTGAGAGAGAAATGATGAACAGGAAGGTCACGAGAGGGGAAGGAGGGCGTAATGATTAACAAAGGCAGACAGACATAAACTGTATTATACTGTGTATACTGTATATGTACTGTAAACTCTAGGATGAGATTAATAGGAATACCACACACACACAGACACACGTGCTTGTATGCAGACTAACATTAAATAGAGAGGACACTGTTCCCTGGCGGAAGGCTGATCTTTACCTGAGGTGAACCGACATGTCGCAATATGAGCGGTGACCTGGCTGGATTTGTGTGATGTTTAGCTTTTGTTCGGGATTTAATCAGTTACAGACGAGGGGGATTTACTTTGGGGATGTTCAGTAACTAAGACTACAAGCACAGACACTCAACCCTTTTACCTGCAGATTATAGATTCTGAAACAACTGATGCCACACACGGTACATTTGTGTGTGTGTGTGTGTGTGTGTGTGTGTGTGTGTGTGTGTGTGTGTGTGTGTGTGTGCGTGCGTGTGTGTGTACTAAACACAGCTAAGCCCCACTTGAATTTGTGTTAGATACACAGTCACGTCCTGCCATGCTTGGGCTGAATAAGATCACTTTTCTTTTCTAATCAGAAATGTTTACCGAGGGAGACTTGAACCTAATCTAGTCGAACGCAAAGAATAAAATCATCCCTACCAGCTGATACAAGCCGTTCAGAGTTACAAAAAAGGGGTCTGCCCAGCCAGTACGATGGCTTTACCCATACAGAAGGCCTTCACTTGTTTAGCTTCTTTCATATCTGCCACAAGTGCGGCAGGTTCAACTGGTCGTTGTTGTCGAACCTTTTCCTGTCTCTCGGTGCTCACGCACGCATTTGTTCTCTGTTCTATTTGGCCTACTGTTGTTATTCTTCCTGTCTAGTGCATCTCCGACTTCCTGGGTAGAAGTGCTTACCCATCATACCAACATGCAAACGGGGCTACAGTCTGTAGTCTGTTCAGTGGAGTTGCTCTCTTCAAGACAACACACGGACACCCCCCGGTGCTCCCTGATGCCGGCCTTGGTGGAGTACGGCCATAAAATGATCCCACTCCCCTTGCTGACTCTGCTCCCACCCTCGTGTTTATCCAAACTCCTTCTAGACTACTTGCCACTTTGTGTAACTGTAGGCACATGGGGGGGGGGGGGGGGGGTGAGCAATAGCGGGTCCCCATAAGCAAAAAGACACTTGGATTTGCGGGCATGTGTGTGCGTGTTTTATCCCGGACCTTGGATACGCATCCTAACACAATGGTGGTGCAACTTTTGCTAAACATAGTTCCTATTAACACAAGGATTAGATGCCAAACACTACTTCAGGAAACAGGGAAACACAGAGAGAGGCCCTGGGTGCAGGAGAAGCCACAGTGGGTTTTGTGTGGGTTTTGGCGACCCAGGGGGAACTGGATGGACTATAGCAACATCATGTCAAGGGGGCCAGCTCCATGTGTCTCTGCTCGTCCCTCTTTGTCCTGACGATTAGGGCTTCCAGCTCTTCTTTGTCCGGGTCTTCTAGCAGTTATGTAGCCCCTACCCGGCTCATAGTGTTCCGGCCACAGCGTCACACAAAACCAGCACGCTGGTTTTAGCCGCTCACGGCTGCTGTTTTTCGGGGAGCGACCTTTTAGGTGAACAAAACAAAGGCAGACAAAGGAAGCTCAGTGCCTGAAAACCTGAGAGAACACAAAAATAAAGGTCAGTGGACACACAACAGCACACACAGATGCATGAACACACACACACACACACATACACAGATGTGCACTTACATATATAATACAACACAACCTGATCTGTAACCAAACACACAGCACCACGTGTAGGAATACAAACATCACATTCTCAAGTACATTTTATTATAAGTTATTTTATTACTGCATTTGTGCATCAAAAGGAAGTGGGTCTTAATGGATCATAAGGTATGGGGGGGGGGGGGTTGTTTGTGTATGCCTGACTAGGGAGGCTGCTTTGATTGTGAAAGCTGACCCTGCCTTCTCGTCACGGGTCTTAACAATAACTCTTCCAACTTCTGCCTCTCCTCTCTCGTTTTGCTTGGCAAGATGTATGTTTGGTCGCTCACTAATACCTGCCCTGTTTTCCTCTCCCTCTTGTTTCTAATCTTTTTCTACTTCTCCTCTCCTGTTGCATACGTTTCAGGAATTCACACAAAGATTTCTAAGGGATTTACAGCCCTTCAGTAGGTGTCAAAAACGCACAATTACTGTATGCTTAATGAAGCGTGAGAGCCACGGGATCTTAACCCAGGTGTTCTCCTTTACCTTCAGAGAGCCATTTTGTGGTGGGATAGTAATGTATGCCATAGTCATAATGTTTTGGTTAGACTGATGAAGGTGGGACTGCTTGATCTTAAAATGCTGTTTAAAAACCTCCGAAGGGCTGACACACACACACACACACACACACACACACACACACACACACACACACACACACACACACACACACACACACACACACTAAATCCATTCTCCTGCAGTCTGTAACCACCAAACTATTTTTTTCACAGTCATCCTTTGACTTCAGTGTGTGCATGTGTGTTTCTTTGTCTATATCAAGTCCTGTACATCATTCCACACCCTAGACGCAGAGCTTGTAAAGATGTTGAGGGGGGATGCAAGAGAGACCTAAATACGCCCTCTGTTTCTCTGTCATGTTTTTCACTTGCAGAGCAACATTCAAGCACAGGCTCACATCAACAACCGCAGTGGTGCAGAAATTACAGCATTAGTTAGACAACATTCAAACGGAGGGGCCAGAATGCATGTACTGTTTTATTTCAGTCTCAGATTCGTTCAAAAATGTTCTTTTTCAATGCACAAATTGATATATATATGTGTCAACATATAACAGGGCTATAAAAATGCCCATCACGCCAGTGGCATCAATAAAACGAAGACCGGTCCAAGCTGGTTCAAGCTGTTATACACTGAATGTTATATTACCCAACCTCACTGGCAGATTTTTTCATTAGGAAAAACACATTACATGGTTAAATAAATTCATGACCTGCAGAGTTTTTGCAGAGGGAACTCGTGTTGTGTGTATCTTTTGGACAAACGCCTTGGAAAATAACCTTCCTTCCTCAACCCAGCCTGGCTGCGAAATGCTCTACCTTGTTTAAAGGCAGCTGTGTCCTTCTTTCACACAGCCAAGGTCAACATATATACTCAAACACACATGCGCTAAGCATACAGATGTGGCATGCACGTGCACACACATTCACACAATACACACTCGTGTATGAATTGTGTAACCGGATGTATGCACACCCAAAATATATCTATGTGCCATAATTATTAGAGGGGAACGTAGAATATATCTGCTCTGTGTTTGTGAATGTCCACTTGTCTTGTACTTTGAAGTAGTGCCAACCGACTCGCAGCAGAGAATCTGGGTCGAGGCATGGCACGCAATAGACACAAAGCACGCAGACCCTGTGTCCACATGACTTCCTCTGTTAGCTAGTTTCATTTGACAAATGCTCAGTCTTCATGGAAAGATGGCGCTCTTCCATTATTTAGACATTTTTATTATGTATTTCCATATAGGCTTTTATAGCCTCGAGGGGACGGCCAGGTGAGTCTCTGTATATACGTGTGCCAACGTCTCGTACACAATAATAATCTCTTCCCGTAAGCCTCCATCTTCCATTTGTATATTCACATGTGAGTCACTTAGCTGATGCTTCTAATGTTCTTGCCAAGGGTACCTAGGGTGCCGGTGCCGGCCTTCCCAGAATGACCCCCCAACACACGCACACACACACACACACATACACACACACAGTGTTGCATTTATATGAAAATAAGTTTTTTTCCAAAACCCCACAAAGGGGTCCTAACTGTGTAGTACGCAAACTACTGTAAGACTTCTACAGGACTTCCTTGAGTAATGGTGACCACTAACCTTTATTCAGGAGTTTGTGGTAGAGCCAAATGAATTGCACTCCTTAGAAACATCGAATAAATACACGGTAGGGACTGTTTGCTGTAGCCCATCAATCTATGACTATGCGCTATTCCTTTTAATGCCTAAACAACTCTGTGTTTGGATTAAAAGCATTTAGGCCCTGCTTTCACGGGAGGAAATGTTTTTAAAATCTTTTTCTGTAATGAGAAATACAACAAAACAGGAACTAGCGCAAGGGTGAGGTGACTCCTATTACTTTATGTTCACAAAGGACAAAATAGGAAGAAGCTGGGTGTAAATTTGGCGTGACCTGGTGTGTTTTGGAAACTAAAAGGTTGTTGTGAAACTGTCGCCAGGAAACACTGGGGAAAGGTGTCTCATCCTGATGACATCATCAGCCTATTTATGTTTTCACACAAGCTCATTCAAGACAACATGTACTATTTTCCCCAGGGACGCCCTGTCTGTCTATGTATCAAAACAAAAACTCCCAGTCTTCTACATTCCAATTGTATGGCTAGACATTCAAAATAGAGATGGCGCGTGCAGTAAAAGTAAATGATATGGATATAATCTAACTCCACAAACATGCTGTATCCATACACCCACTGTGTGAGATATAGGCTAGCCTGAGGTTAAAAATCTTACCTAAATACCGTAAGCAGGTCTCTGGGCATTACAGTAACAACAGCAACTGTGTGGTCGCAATTTAGAATTACAATTTGGTCATTTAGCGACTTACGTAATTAAGAAAGTGATTCCTAATTACATATGGATAGCAATTGATAAAAGTGGAAACTTTCACTAAACCCAGCTGCACTGTATACAATTTTTTTCAAGTCAAACTGTTGAAAATAAAAATTATTTGAATAAACTGAAACTTAATGGACGGATGCATGTGCTTTTTCTGAATTTTCTAGAAAGAATACAACAGGGGGCTAAGCAGTAAGCAGACACACACACACACACACACACACACACACACACACACACACACACACACACACACTCTCTCTCTAAGAGACAGTGCCACTCCAGTCCCTATGACACATCGGTAACAGTGACGCCCGTGATGTAATGTTTATCTTGGTTACTGTGCGCCTGCATGCGCTGCATCTGTGAAACACTGACAGCAGACATTCCTCATGTGGATGAGGTCCCAGGCCGGTGTGTGAGCCCACAGCGAGGTATGTTTAAATTAGACTCTCTTGTGTGCTACCTGGAATATATGATCGCAGCACAGTCCTCGCCATGCTCCCAACTGTCCAATCACACCTTTTGATTGACATTCACAATTCAAATGTGATGTGTGTGTGTGTGTGTTTATATCAAAATGCTATTGTATGTTGCACACATGTGGCAGAAAAGATTATTGTATTTACATCATCACAGTCTACTTTATGAATTACAGCATCTACTATAGTATGTACTATAGTATGCACTATGTAAACTGTGTGCGGTTTTATTCATCAAGCGCTGCCCCATCCAAACTGAGACATCCTGCGCCGGTTCTTCCCAGGATAACCACAGTTTCCCATGGTGTCCATTGCCTGCGCTGGTATCACGTCAGCAGACAAAGGCCTATTGTGGCCGGGCGTGGCAGTGGCAGAGGCCGAGCTATCTTTGTGCCATGCGGGAGGACGCAGCTCTTATCGAATGACACTCTTGACATCTGAATTGGAGGGTTCAGGTAGCTGAACCCTCTGAATGTGCGTGTTCTACGTAGAACATTCCTGGTAGTGACACACGAACCCGCCAGCGATCGCTAAAAGTAATGAGCGCCTTGTGTGGGAACTGCTGATTAATTGGCACAAACAAAACACACCTGCGCTGCAAAGTAAAGTGTGTGTAAATGTGTGTGTGTGTACGTTTAAATCAGACATTCCTCATATGAATGTTAAAAACGGATGCAGTTTGTGTGTAAATGTTTGTGGGAGTGTGTGTGTGTGTGTGTGGAGGGGGGGAGGACCCCAAGTAGGAATGTGGCTCCAAGTGCTCCTGGAATATGACATCCATGTGACTGATCTACATTGAACCTGGGTTCAAAATCTGAACCCAATAGAAAATGCCAAAAAAGTTTCGGAGGTTATTGTCTGAATGAGTGTAAGCTTTTACATAACGCATTGAACACCGTAAAGCAGAGATGGACAAGATTTTTTTTTAAATGTGTGTCACATATACAGTACGTAGGTGTCACTAGCAAACTGATTATGTCAGAATGATGTCAGATTCGAAAAACGGCCCTAAATCTTCTCATTGAAGGGGACAATTGTCACCTTGTACACACCATGTGAGCACTCCGATGGTATGGGAACCAAAAATGGCACCTCCTCATACTCCCACAGCACCTCCCACAGAAGACAACAACAGTAAATTAGCCCTCAGGGAGGCTGTTCTCCATTGATAGTTGGAAACTAACCCTCCTAATAAAAAATAACATGTCTATTGTTTAGGTCCCCCTATAGCTTTGGAGCTAGCAGCTACTGTATCACACTTTGTAGACCTATTGCAGGACAATATATTGTCACATAGAAGGCAAAAATTAAACATATACCTCAAGCATGATTCAAAATATGCTTAAAAACCCAATATCAACGTACAGAACACTCCCTCAGATCTTCCCATGAACTCTGTCAACAGCAGCCTTTTAGACTGTCAGTCAATCTGTCAGCAAGGCTCAGCGTTTCATGCGTTTTATTAGCGCGGTCACGACCTCGGCAGCCTGTATCAACTGTGAACGACACCTGGGGACGTCACAGATGATCGAGTTGCACTTGGCTTGACAAACCCCAGGCCTCGTTCTTCAGCCTCTCTCTCTCTCTCTCCCCTCTCTCTCTTTCTGCACGTCTGCCCTTGTGTGAACACTGTGTAGATGAACAGTCTACTGGAAGAATGTGACACTGTTTGTCTTCATGCCGTGACTCACCTCGCTGGTGTTTATAACTGCTTAGTGTTTTCGCCGGTGATATTGGCTACAGGCAAGGTTTCTGTCTCATCCGCTCTCCAATTCCACTCTCATACAAAATACACACACACACACACAAAGACCTCTCCCCCAAACCACCTTGTTATATTCCCGGAGTTGCCACTGAGGCAGATGACTGAGGTATTCTGACACATGATGTGCTAATCATGCTAATGAAGCCAATCACTGCAGTATAAAGGCCTATAGTGTTTACACCCGGACATGGAAGCAGGACGTCAGGGTGTGTTTTAGATGCGTGGTGGTGGAGGAACACATTCTGCTTCACCTCCACAAACTCAGGCTCATGTGCCTCAATGACACTTCAATGGTGATTGTTGATGGACTTAGGAACACTGCCCAGGTTTTTTTTCCCCCCAATGATTTGAACTCTAGGCCTAGTCAGAAGCCTTGTCAACCAGTATGCCTTACCATAGGGTATCCTGTACAGTCTAGGCCTATATGTCAGCAAGCTCTCCAGGGGTCAGAGCGCAGATGAAGCTGTAAATCTGGGGGGGGCCATCCATCACGGAGACACATCAATCATTCCATGTGGCCAAGTCAAACATCCCTGTTCATACACACACATACACATACTGATTCCTTTTCTGGCGCATCCATGCTTGGCCTAGCTACTCACAAGCATGAACACAAATTCTTTCACTCTATTCATTGAAGCAAAATACACAAACTCATGAATATGCAAGGATTTTCAGAATAGCCTATGTAAACACAAGGCACATGTGAGGCAATATGGCCGCTCTGCTCGAAGGGTTTTAGAAAGGAAACCTTTAAAATGCCCACTTGCACTACAAAGAAGGTCCAGCTTACATTAATTCTTTTTTAAATCTGTTTAAAATATTATATTAAATTAAGAAAACTACATTTTATTTTATTTTGCAGAATAGCATGCCCCTCTACTGTATCAGCAAAATTACATTGGAAGGATTTTTAATGATAAGTTTATTTCAATGATTTTGTGTAGTTGAAACTGTTCTAGGAAGCTCTGAGTTTCTGCTTCCACCAGGATGGAAAATGCCGGAGATGTTGTGTAAACAAACATGTTTCTAGTTCTGTCATCTAAACATTAATTATTCAATAAAGAGCATACATTATTAGAGTTACAATGTCTTTAAAATACAATTTGTGGTGTGAAATTGAGTTTACTGGAAATTCACTGAGGAAACTGCTTCTGGCTAGTCTTCTTTTTCTCAGTTTACCTTGCGTGTTTGTACGACTGACACCTCATTAAAGGCCATTCATTGGAAAAAAAGGTGGAAAGTGTCAGGCATCACATTAAATAGTGGTGGTAGAATTACAGACAAACCTGTATGTGTGCCCAGTCTGTGCAACTTATTGGCCGTGAGCAGGCAATTATTGACTGTCCTACTTCCCCTCAAATTCATGCCATGTTAATTCATGACAGACAAGATGTAGCTATGTTTTTTTACCTTTAGTGATTTCATGATTAGGGTGAGTCATGATTAGGGGTGTAACGGTTCCGAAGCCAAGACCGAAACTGCGATACAAGCGGTTCTGTCTTTAAAATGAAGCTACAAGGTAACTCGGACCGTGCACAAGCAATTACCAAGGCAATCATGGCACTGGATATGCTGCCTTTTTCAGTTGTTGAAAACAACGGATTCCACGCATACAACGGACAATGTTCTTTAATGTTCGAAATTGTTGGTGATTTAATAAAACCAAGAAAATGTTTCCTGTTTTTTCTTATTCACCCCCCACCCAAAAAAAACAAGGTATGAAGCAAACTGTAGATCTGGAGAACCATTACACCCCTAGTTTCACACCTAGTACATTAAGAATGGACATTTTAGCACTTGAAAGGACACACACTGTCTGACTCAACAAGCCAACAGTGCATTAGAAGAGCCATTAAACAGATTGGAGGTGTCTATCACATCCCAAAAAGGAATCAGAGATCAGCCATCACCCCGGGGCTAGCATCATGTTTCCTTTGAGCAGTACAGAGAACTGCATCCATCTCTGGCCAGAGCTCAGAGGGATGAAGTGATGGGATAGGACACTTAAACTCTGAGACAGCGGGATGGTTCTCAGAAAGCCTGCCAACCCGAACCTTCTGACCCGTACATCCGACAACCCCGCGGCTATCCCTCCAGATTTATTGGGAGGGGGTCGTCAGCATTTGGGTGGATGATCACACACACACACACACACACACACACACACACACACACACACACACACA
>JAODLI010014718.1:0-24116 GCA_027575585.1 Percopsis omiscomaycus | reverse complement strand
AAAAAAAAAAACTTTTGTATGCACAAACCCATTTACAAACGCACACACACACACACACACACACACACACACACACAATGATTGATAAGGTTCTTTTTCAAACTTTGTTCGGTTTGTCTCGGATTACTCTATTTGTAGTGAACTGAATAATTATTCTACTTACATCATGACCCTTGCCTCTTCTTTGAATTCATCTTCTGACATGGCCCCTTCTCTCACCATCTTCACAGCCACCTTCCTCTCTTTCCATGTAGCCTCCAGCACAAGCCCAAACTGACCGCTGCCTATCTCCTGACCCAAAATCAGTTCCCCAGGGTCCACTTCCCATTGACCTGTTAAGGGATACATGATTTGTTCTGTCCAGCAATTTCTGTCTTGACAGATACAGCAAATGTTTCTTGAAAATGGTGTTAATTTGTTAAGTGTTATTTACAATATATCCTCACATAGCTTATTGTTTAGATACAGTAGATGAAGAGTCAAATTATAGAAATGAGCAGTTCAAAGACTATATGCTAATGACACTATACAAAAAGACAGAATTTTTTATCTTTTGATCACCAGTTAAAAAAGCCAGACCATGTGTAATATGATAGATTAACTTCTCACCATCTGAGAGTTCGTCAATTTTCTGTTTGCAGTATTTTTGTTGGGAAATGGGTTGTCTCAAACGTGTGAATAAACCTAAAAGAAATCATATTTATGTACGCACGCACTACACATTTTTTTAAAGCATGCATACAAGAAAAGAACTACACCATATATATGTTTTATTTGTAATTGTATTTAAAATTATGGCTGTATATACAGTATAAGTCTTTCAAACTATATGTTTGATAAAAACCTTGATAAGATTCAAACTCGGAGGTTTGATAAATAACAAACATGTGACACACCATCTAAAATCTAGAAAACTGTCTAAAACACTTTGGTTTTCAGTTTGGTTCCACAAGGTAGGTCAGCACAGTTACCTGCAGCGTTGTATTGGTGGTAATGGATGAGCTCAGGAATGGTTTTGAACAGGTACTTCTCGGCCAGGTAAAATTTGGAATCTTCTGTGTCCGTCTTTCTAATCTGATAATGCTTCACTGCCGGAGCCTTCTCTCCATTAAACCTTAATGGGGGATAGAAAGAGTGTCTATGCTAAAAATTGTCTAGAACTGCAGATTAGCTCAAAAATTAGGACAATTAGCTCCAGATGTATACAAATATTGGGAATGTACAATACATTGACAGTAAGGCAACATAGAAGCACACCTCCTACAATCCCATTCATGTTTCAGTAACATATGAGTAAATAAACATTGTACTTTGTTGTGCAATCCCATTAAAGGCACTATTTACCCAGGTGCTTTGGTAAAGACTGACACTGTGTAGGCTCCCGCTTGTCTGGAGTCACGTACCATGAATGCACCTTCTTTCCCCTGAAAACATAGTTTTAAGAAATCATGGAATCATTCAAATGAATATTGTTGGGATTGTGGTTTTAGATACATTTATGCAAATATTTGTTTAGTTTCAGTTCAAGTCTATACCACCACCAGCAAACCAGTACCTGCTATATCCATCCACGCATTTAGGCTTATACTTTGTGCTTGCATAATACAACACATTTACGACAGGAAATCCTGAATCGGAGCAAACCTTGTGGTTTTGAGACATAGAACATGTGCATTTGGATTCGTTCTGCAACTAGCAAACTTTGTTTCAGTTAAGTGTAGGTGGCAAAATGACATTTTGCACGCTATTACAAGGCTACTGTATACACTACACTCTGCTCTCAAATGGCAAAAAGGCTTGTCAATGGCTTGATAATGCCACAATGTTGGACAGTTCACTGTATCCTATTCTGAGACACGCATGGCTTTACCTCTCTCATTAGTAGCTCCTCTGCCTGCCCTCTGGTTATGTGTCTGTTGTACCATCTGTAAATTGACATTTCCATACAGTTAGGGCTGAACTTGATTCACATTTTGGAGAAAAGTTAATAACTTCAAAGGTAGTGAGTTATTAAACTCACTGAAATCTGTCGAAGTTGGCGTCACCTATTTCAGCTAAATAAATGCAGGGAACAAAGCCTGTGTTCCTTTTAGAGAGAAAGCATTAACAGGTGTATTACATATATTTGCTTAAATCTGTACAGGATGTACACACAAGCAATGTATAATGGCAGTAAAAAGTGCTAATGTTCACAGTGTAAAGAGCAACAGAGAAGGACATTTATGTATCTGCAGCGTACCCATTGTTATCACGTATGGACCACCAGTCAGAATGGGAACTGTCAGTAAGAATATATTCCTGATCTTTTTGAAGTGGCAAGTCATTATCTCCAAGTGGTGCGTAGTCTTGGAGAGCCACTACTGACCTCTCCCTTTGGTCATGCATACTCCCCTACCAGGAAAAGATACAATTGTAAATCATACATTTTGCAGAAAAGCAATTAGAATAACAGTCATAGGTAGCCTTTTGTAATGGCAATATTGCATTCTTATGCATGGCTAATTGGACTTAAAACTGTTTTATTTTTCATGAAATTTCAACTAATATATATGCAGAGTCATACCCGTGGGTCCGGTAGGTCAGGGAGAGGCTTTTTGGAAGCTGTGGGACAGTACATAAAATAAAATATGTAATCAAATGACTACTGACAAATGTTACACAGAACACATAATAAATACATACAACAATGATTTTATACTGTGTTTCAGGAGGAAATTATACTTGATGCAATCAAGTATAATTATCAGCAAGATAACTTCACTGGAGCTACTAGTAAAGATTACCAAGTACCACTCTTAGAAAAAAAAGAAGAACACAAACCATAGCCTTCTGGGTTATATTTGTGACAACCCCTTGCCAATTTCTCTGTCTGATGACAACATTTCCATCTGCCATCCATCCAGAAATTTGGGTGATATTTTACAGCCAAATGATTATTCTTTGTCTCTATATAGTAAAAAAAGAGATTAAAGCGTAAAAAAACAATATTAAAGATCATAAAAATTCTTATTTCACATTGCACCACAACAATGTTCACTATTATCTGGTGCATCTGCGTAGTTTGAAGCCTAAAGCATTAAAGCTGCTTACCCTCTTTGAGTGCACAGACCCATCTTTGACGACAGACATTATCTGGTGCAAAAATATAGAGGTAATAGCTGTCGTGAAACACCTGTAGAGACATTTGTGTAAAAAAACAACAACAATATTATACAGTATGAGCACACACATTTTGATTGCAATGTCCATACTGTTATTTTATCAAACACAGCATTTTGTAAATGTAAAGGTTTAACCTTACCTGGAATGGGTACTTATATTTACATGGTATGGGGACATCGCTGATCACAATTTCCACACACTTAATTCTGGACAGCTCAATACAACCTTTCAGAATTGGCTTTTTCTGAAAGATTAAAAAATGAATTTATCACTGAATGCCCTCAGGATCAGGGTTTTAGTAGGCCTAGGCCTAATTCCCCAGGCGATAATGGCAAGACCAAAAAGTTATATTGTTAGAGATGTGAAATTACTGATATCGATAGCATGCTTACCCCAGGACGGTCTTCTGAATACTTCAAGTCATGAGTGTCTAAGACAAAACACCTCTCTTTGTAGTTGCATGGTGATGTCCTTCTCTTTTGTTGGGATTTCTTGATCATCGCATCTTTCAGGATAACCCGGGGGTACATGGTAAACAGTTATCTGTGAAACTATAAGAAGAGACATAAATCAAACTAAATTGGCTTTGAGAAGGAGAGAGCATGCATGAGAAGCTACAGGTGATGTGATGTGATGAGTTTCCGGGATTTGGTTTTTACGTTGGTCAAACCACATCCTTGAACTAAATGCAAACAGTGAAGCACATGTTCACACACTTGAATGTGTGCATGCACACACTTACAGTATGCGTGCACACACACACACATTCAATGAAGTAATAACTCATTTATTATTATTTATTATATTATATAAATTGTATATTTATATATTCATAAATACTACATATATATGGTATGATTGTATATCATGTAATTGTTATTATAATTATACTTGCCACATAGACCACTACTAAGAGGAAGCAAATCGTTGTTTAGTAGTTGGTAGCAGTTGATTTTGATTACTCTTACACAGTAAACTTCACTCAAGATGATTTTTTTTATGTATTTAAATTTGTATCTGAAGACATATTGCTACGGATGTATGTTCACATTTGTGTAAAAAAAAAAGTCGTCCCAGTCTTAATCCAATCAGCGTTTGTTTTGTTGGTTGCTCACGATCCAATCCGAACAACGAATGCTTGTCAAAGGGTGGACATTTCTAGCCAATGGAATTGTAGAAGACCCGAAGGTTTATCCCTCTCAGACCCGTCATGCAGATGTCCATAGCATTGACTAAATATTTGAAAAATCACGGGATTTGTGAAATAACTCTCTAAAATATTCGTCCGACAATCGAGAATCCATTGAGAGGGGTATGCAACGTATACGTGATTTGTGTATTTATTTATTTATTTAGTCGCTCGTTTCAGTTCTCTGTTACCGTAAACACGTTATTTACAAACTCGCTAACCATCGAAAACATCCTCGTTCTAGTTTAAGTAGTTATCCAACTAATGATTTAGCCTAAAGAGATTTTAAAGCGCTTAATATTCGACATTGAGTGCAGCTCCAGCGACACATAAATGAAAGTCCTCCTAGCTATTGGCTACCGCTTATTATTTAGCTATAAGTTAGCCAAGTAGCATTTGCTAACAAGCTTTTACTACTGCGAATTCAACTATAACATTAGGTCGCAGGGATGTCTACGGTATAAACCTCTTCCAATAAATAACTCCAAAGGTTTCAATAATAATGTTTCATATGATAATTTTCGATAAATAAATAAATGTGTGTGTATATGTATGTATGTATGTATGTATGTGTATGTATGTATATATATATATATATAACCCTAACCTATTTCCAATGATTCGTTATGTAATGTATTAGTTAGGTTATAATAACTAAAATAGTTACTAGTACTGCCTGCAGGTAAAATTATGTATATTTAAAGATGTATTTTGTGATAAAACAAATATGGTCATTCTGGAAGTTATAACACACTTTACTCCGCTGTTTTAGTTTTCCATCATGGGTGAACCACAGCAGGTAAGTGCCCTGCCTCCTCCACCTATGCAGTACATAAAGGAATACACTGATGACAACATCCGCAAGGGTCTGGCACCCAAGCCACCCCCACCCATCCGGGACAGCTATATGATGTTTGGAAACCAGTTCCAGTGTGACGACCTCATCATCCGACCTCTGGAGAGCCAGGGTATTGAGAGGCTCCATCCTATGCAGTTTGACCACAAGCGGGAGCTTAAGAAGCTGAACATGTCCATCCTGGTGAACTTCCTGGACTTGCTTGACATCTTGATCAAGAGTCCTGGTAGCATAAAGCGTGAAGAGAAGCTGGAAGACCTAAAGCTGCTTTTTGTCCACATGCATCACTTAATAAATGAGTATAGGCCCCACCAGGCCAGGGAGACCCTAAGAGTGATGATGGAGGTGCAGAAAAGGCAGAGGCTCGAGACAGCCGAGAGGTTTCAGAAGCATCTGGACAGAGTAGTGGAGATGATTCACGGTTGCCTCGCCTCTCTGCCCGATGACTTGCCTCAGATGGAAGGTACAAATGGAGTTGGGGACGGAGCTAGGACTGCGTCCACTGCGACTAGTATTGGAGGCTGCTCCATTCTGGCCCCCAGAATGAAAGCAGAACCGATGGATGTAGAGGAGGGTGGAGCTAGTTGTATGGCAGCAGGCCAGCAGGACAAAACTATGCCTTCCTCAAAAAGGGACAAAATGTGGGACAAAGATGCTGCTATGTGCAGTATCATTGATGAAATAGCCTAAATGTTATGTAATTTGTTTTTTCTTGTGCACATTTTTTTTGTTGCTATTGTGTTGTAGTTCTTATAGTAACGCATTTTATTTTTTTGTCTAAAAGAAATAAAATCTTACCCGGTTAATGCCACAGATTCAGTTATTTGCAACAGAGGTTTTCAAATGCAATCATTGTCCATGGTAGCCCATGACAATGTTTTGCATATAGTATGTTGGTCCTAGGTAGGTAAATAAAAACCTTAAACCTCAGTGCTTGCTTGGCTGGCATACATATATGCGGAACATACTGTTTCCTCCGAGATAAATTCTGATTTCGATAGTACAAATGTGTTTACTCTGCTGTTTCTAATGTAAGACTACCTTGGTACCACTTTTTCTAAACTTGAACTGCTTAGATTTGTACAATAATTCTTCCAAATTATTTAATTTTGGCATTCACTGCAATCAAATTAAGCATACTGTACATTGTCAATTGGTTAGTGACAGTGCCTATAGGTTTAATTTTGTATATGTCAAATTTAGCAGTTTACCAGGATTGGTTTGGGTGAAATGACGATACATATCATGAATTTTAAGAAAGGGAAACTACTATATCATCATCTTTACTGTTACTGTGTTTTCGCCATTAGCCCACCCCTAACCCAAGGTAATCTCACACAATAGACATTTTTTTCAGAGCTGTACTAAGATGTCTGTCAGTAGATTTGTTATTTGTTGATCACTTAAGACAAAACATTATGGTCATTTTTAGTCTCATGTTGTCTTTGAAGCCAAGGAATTGCAGTATACCCCAGTGAAAGATTATATTTATTTAAACACGGAGGCACTATAGGTTAAACATGAACTTGGTGTTGTTATTCTATGTTCTCAGACACAAGTCTACAAGAATATATGACATATACAAACAACTGTTTCTAACCAAAGGTTAACCTTAATCTCTTTATGGTAGTCACTGAGGGCCACGATACACTCCTGTCGAATACGAATTTAAACTGCGTTTATATCTGAACCTGTCTGACTACCGTACATAGACATTGAAAGTAGTGGTGCTTCCATTTATTCCACCAAACTTTCTTTTTTTTAATAAAGAATTGGTGCTTGAATTAGTTTGACTTTCTCTTTCTGTCTTTCGTACTTTCTTAAACAATAAAGAATATGCTTTCATAGCCTAGTGATGTGAGTGTCATAATTTAGCCTGTCTCCTCGCGTAGACGTCACGTAGGCTATTGCATGTTACGAACTTTTGATGCACGCGTGAAAAATAGCCCAAAAATGTGCACACATCAGTAACTTTTCTTGACTGTTGTTTCTGTTTTTTCCATTCTCTCTGTGAACATGGCAAACAGCCTCGCTGTTGAGTCGGGTTTGTGACGTTGAAGAGCGAAGCCAGCCAGGTCTTCAGGCGTCTGCACTGATGGGCTATTGGCATTGTTCGATTAACATGGTGTGGATGTGATGCAGCTCCTGTAAGATGTCGAAGTAGTTCTGCATTTTATTCGGGAGTATTTTCGTGTTCCGTATGCAAAAAAATTTCTCGCCGTAATTACTCTGACCTCGTACCTCATTAACACTGAAGACACGGTTAATAAAGTTACAGATAAAATGTGTTTCCGCGTGTTGTCTCCTCCCCTGTAGACTACAGTCCCACCTCTGTTTATATTTGACCGGAGGTTCCTGCATGATCACATTTTTATGAAAATACCCTCAAAATAAAGCTCAATGTATAGCCTACTTTAACCTCATATTAATTATTTCATTTAAAATAACAATGGTTTCGCTATACAAAATAAATAGCCTACCTGTACATAGGCTACAGTCAAATAGGCTACTATCAACTAACTTACCTTCGTGCGCTGTAATATAGTTACAAAACGCAAATAATGTTATGAAACTGAGCGTGAACGTATTTCACAACAGGGTGGGACACAGACTCTCCTCCAATTAGATTGCTTGTTGCTGCATCACATGGTCGTTATTTATGTAATATAATTTATGTTGCAGTTTCATTGTAGCTTTAGGTAAATGTCGATGGGGTTAAACGCGGACACAGGATAGATTTATTACAATTATTTAGATATTCAGGTAATATTTTGAACCGATTGGTGTGGCGTTAATAGAGGTATGAGGGACGAGCAAAGCGACCACGGGAATCAGGAGTAGGGAAAACGTTATGTGATCCACACTGAAGACTAAGTTTACATGACAATGGATAACGTCGATCCATCATAGCAAGAAAAGGCAAACGTTTCGAAGGCCAGAGCATGTGTAGATAAAAGTGTCCTGCAATTGTCTTGTGTTTGCTACGTAGGAGCAGGCAGGGAACGCGTTCATTTGGTTGTATGTGCGTTACTTAACACGTCCACTCAACGATGTTGACTTTTAGGCTACTATGCCGAAAATCCTTTCCGTCTATGAACATTTGATTTGAGAACTCCGCAACAGCCTCCATTCCTTTGTGACAAATCGCTGGGAGACATAACCTGCCAACATGAATCTGCTGGAGTGTCCGATCTGTCTCTTCTTGATGTGTGAGCCGACGACCATGTCATGCGGTCACTCTTTTTGTCGTAGGTGCGTGGGGGGGTTCCTCCCTTCTAAATGCCCATCATGCAAGGAACGATTGAAACAAAAAGATGTGAAAAATATACGGAACAACGTCTTGCTAAACAGTGTCATCGAAAAGTGCTACACCGAGGAGACCAGGATGAAGTGCAATATCCAGGAGAAGCTAAAATCCAATCAATTCATAGAAGCTTTACGCATTGCAAATGAAGGGATAAAACTAGGTAAGATGCTGTAAAATCGATTAGACATTGTTTGTATAAAACTAACCACGGTATTCAACATAGTCTTCTGAAGTGAACCAATTTAGGTGATATAATTACGAATCTATGTCCATACAGCTGGGTTGGTGCCAAGGTGCGTTCCACACTTGGGGAAAAGGCGCTTCCTTCTTTTATTTTAGTTGAATATCGAGAAAATCTTTAGGATACCTTTTGGGTCAATGTATGCGACTAGACTGGCCTTAGGAGTTGGCCCAATTACTATACGGATGCTGCAGTTTTATTTACCTGTGTTCATACCATAGCCTACCTACAGAGCCTTGATTGCCCATAACCCCACCATATTACATTCCAGAGACGTCTCCACTGCGTTAGAATAGGTCATGTCATATGGTTGTCATATTGTTGCCTATGTCTTTACATCTCAGTCCATGTCTTTCAACTGCCACGCAAGATAAAACGTGCATTAGTGTAGCCCAGTTGGCTGGCTGGCAGGATTTATGGACACCAACAGGCAACAATGAGGTTCATAAAAGCAAACTTTCAAGCATTCTTTTGCTTAACTGCATTTTCATAGGTCATGGACAGTAAAAGCAGGACCAAGCATGTGATCCTTCACATGGCTCTTACAATGCCCTATACCCAAAGGCAGGCATGATGTTGCCCTATAGTTTCCTAGCAGTCTTTTCTTATTTTTTTCATTTTTCTGCATCTGAGAAGTTGACCTTATTTCAGCCCTGCAGCAGTAATGGAATAAAGAGACTCCTGCCCCAGATTATCTTTATCAAGTCACTGCAGAGTCCGGGGACAGGGACAGTGTTTTACTATTATGCATCCTGCAGATGTGTTTTTTTATTTATCATTATATTTAAAAATGTAGTGGCTTTTTCTCTCTCTACACTTTGCTCCGACATTAGCCTACATATATGTTTTAGTCTAACGTTAATCATTAGACTAAAACATATATGTAGGCTAAGAGAAACCACCAGTCTTTTTAATGCTATAAACCATTAGACTCTAATGGTTTATAACATTAAAAAGACTGGTGGTTTTTCTGTTGTACACTTGGGAGAAATAGATTTGGGTTGTAGGTCTAGTGAAATTGCGGTTTACCTTCCTTAAACAAAGGAGAAATGTGGAAACAACTGTCCAGGGTACTTCTGCATGTCTACAGCCTGGTTAAATACGTAACCTAAATGACAATTCCTCTTAATCATAGGATCTCATTTAATCAAGAAAGTCAGTTTCTTGAAACTTGTAAAGCTGCGGTATACAATATTTATATCTTCTTAATTCTGGTGCCGAGAGTGGGTGAATAATGGGGACAGTGTCTGTGTTTTTGTAAATGACCTTTACTTTCCTTCTCCTCCTACCTTTTTCTCCATAGCACCAGATGATATGAGTTTGACGGTATATCGAGCTGAAGCTAATGTAGGACTGACTCATTTCGCTGAGGCCCTTACTGACCTAGACCACCTCTGTTTTCTTCGATCCAACTGGACTGAGGTAAGAGGCAAGAATGTATATTGCATAAGAGGGTGCCATTTTCCAGTGTATTCCACCCCAACATGTCTAACACGGCAAGTTGACCCCTTTACACTGCTTTTTTTCTGCTTCGGGTCAGCTGTTATGCATGTTACATCATTTGCAGTTATACAAACAGTGACTTATGTCATAGTGTACCTGAGTCATTCCTTGCTAGTGAGTGACTAACTGCCGCTGTGGCAACACACAACATATTTTTTCAATTGTAGTGTGCTTTTTACACGTTATGACTACCTTTTTTATGATACCTTTGCTTGTTTGAGGTTGTGTTAGACATTCTTGTTATTTGTATGTTGTTACATGTTGCAGGAAGAGCTGTATAATGACGGCCTATCCTCTGTCATGCAGGGCTTCTATCGTAAAGGGAATGTCCTACTGGAGCTGGGCCGGCAGACAGAAGCCCTGATCCAGTTTCACCGCTGCCTCAAACTCCAGCCTGACTTTGTCCCTGCCAAGAGCCAGATTAAAAAGGTTGGGGAGTCAGTCCACCTCAGTGAATACAACTGAATTCCATATACATTGAAACTGAAACTTGTTGTGTGTTATTACCTTTCTATGATTTGATTTGAAGAGGAAGGGTTTGTTTTTTAACTAGTAGGGACTTTCCATGTCAGTACTTTTACAAATCTTCTTGTTATATTTTTTTGACTCACATGGACTAGAAAAAGACATAGATCAGTAGGGTTTAAACTGACAACGAACAATATTAGGCATTCAGCTTTTTACTAGCTCTGTATTTATGATATCAGATTTGTGCCAAGAATTTGCGATTTTGAGAGAGAATAAAACTAACTGAAGCAACAACAAAAAATATCATCTTAAAAGTAAAATGTATAACTTTCAAACAAACTTTTGATCTTTTACTTTTTTGATAATATGTCCTTTGGTTCACAGTTTCCTCATTCTCTTCATTCTCTTCATTCTCACCGATTGGAATTTTGCCCTCACTGTCGGCTTTGCATTTACACTGCCAGCTCTCTCATTTGCGCTGCCTGGCTTTTTGTTTGCAGTTCTGTTTTTTCAGGGTTGTGTCCCTTATTGGCTAAGGAGCTTTTGACTGACAACTCAGTGCTCCAGATGCTGCATTTTTTTCAATGTCCAATTTTCTAATAAATTCTTAACTTTGTTTGATTATATTGGCACAAATCTGATTCCATATATATTGACACTTACCTAAGGTTAGAGCATAGAATAAGCAAAGTAAAAAGTAATACATTCTATAAATAAATTTACACCCCTGAATACAACCCAATGGTAATACATGTACATTTTAAAGTGGTAAAATGTATTAAATTAATCTTGAGCATTTACTATTGGCTAATAACACTATACATAAAGATAATAATGAAGTTATGTCCTTTAACTTTGCTCTTAATTTAGTTAAATTTAGTTTAAAACTATTTGACAATGTTGACTGTTACTACAGTAATATGCATATTTTCAGATTCTGGAGGCAGAGGGTGTGACTGTGCCAGAGGAAGTGGCACGAATCGTCGAGTTGGTGTCGGAGTATCTGAAAGAACCCTGCCCCATCACCACTCTCACTGGCTCCCAGGGGCCCCCAAACTCTGAGAGCCTTAACAATTCAAAGGGGGACGAGGGGGAGGAGGATGAAAGGAGAGAGGCTGTAGAGGTAGGCTGTAGAGAACGTCATGTCAACTTTATACCTTACTGCAGTGGTTCATCAGAGTTGGGTATGTGCGAGGGCGGACACCGGCCATGAACAACTCCTCTTGGGGGGTTGATGGGGCTCCTGAGTGAAAGGTTTTTAGGAGTATTTGAGTGAGATTTCACTGCTACAGCTACCCGATATGCCAATGCTGGTGGGGTTCAGCACAGTGTGTCTCAACTTTGATTTGAAGTGTTTACTGTCTGTCATGCAGTGTGTTAGACTGTGCTCTGTCCCGTGTGCTAGATCATGTGTGTGGGCTGTCTTGTAACGTATCATTCAAAGATGGTTGCTGAATAGATGGTAAAACCATTTACCAACATGTGTGATTTCCCGGAAATCGACTTGTGCTTTGGGGTTTTTCCCCCCCAACCCAATAACCTGGCAATTAAATACATTTTTATACTGGTCCTGATTCTGGGTTTGAATGTGCCAGGGCTCCAGGGGGACGTATGGCACCAGTACAGAGTGCTGCCTCAGCCTGTGCCAAGCGGTATCCTTTTTGCCCACTGTTGAGGAGGATGAGGAGATGATGATGAGGAAAGAGGAGGGCAAAAAAGGTATGGATGTATGTAGAAACATACTGTGGAAGCTCCATACGGTTACATATACATGTATACTGTATATTAACGTTTTAATTTCAGGGTTGATCTTACGTGTGTCCCTGTTCACACGTAGACGGGGCATGCATGTGAATGCATGTGAATGCAGGATCACGCGCACTTTAGACAAATTTGGGTGATTATTTATTTTTTTGTGTGTCAAACTATAGGAATTCCATGGCGGTTGAAGGCTAAATGCTAATTATGCTCCAGCATTACTGTATGCATGCATACTTTTTGCCAGAATGGGACATTTTATCCTACTTATTCAATTTCATTAGAATTCTCTGTCTTACACACTACCAAGTTTTAAGTGTCAGGTCTGGACTCGGGCATGAATGAATTGCAGATTTGTGTTCTGATGGCAATAGTATAGTCGCGTTAACTGTCAAGGCTAGACGTAGCCAGGGAGGCTGTGATGGTGACTCCATTGTATGTGTCCTCTCATCCAGGTGAATGCAGTCAGGGTGCAGAGAAGACTCTGGCAGTTCTCACAGTGTCCGACTTTGAGTGCCCCCTCTGTATCAGGTCAGTGTTCCACACCACTCATTCAAATCAATAATGGATTACTGTCTCCGCGGCAGTAATACAACCTATTGTGTTGCAATACTCTTAGACTCTCTCCTTGGCCTTTCTCTGTTGGATGTATCTGTAACAAAATATCACTAGTGTAAATGTCATATTACAATTACAACTTGATCATGACGCTTTTATCCAAAGCGACTTACAATTACATGGAGCAGGTAGGGGTTAGGCATCTTGCTCAAGGATGCTTACAGGTAGACCACCTCCGGGGATCGAACCCACAACCTTCCGGCTAGGAGTCCAACGCCTAGACCACTAGACTATCCAGCCCCCATATCATTGTTCTTCCACTGTGATTCTTCTGTCAGGTCTTTATTATTGCTAAAATATATTCACTAGCAGGGGAGGTAATTCCACTACAGATTCAAAAACACAAATTGCACAATTGCCATGAATTGATGACATTTTTGTTATGGCATTTGAAGTAGCAGCTCCAACGAGCCGTGCCCTCTGGTGGCTTCCGTGTTTCATCAAAAGGCAGGAAAAGGAATGGCTGAAACCCAGACGCACTACGGGCACGTCACAATTTGACCGAATTGTTAACAAGAGAGAAAACTTGAAATAATAACAAAGCGGAGGCACACAGGTGACACACACGGTTGTCAAAGTAGGACATCAGCCCTCCATGATAAACCTGCTTAATGGAGCGTCCATTTTTTGTTACTCTGAAGGTTGTTTCATGAGCCAGTCACCACTCCCTGTGGCCACACTTTCTGTAAGAACTGTATTGAAAGGAGCCTGGACCATAACCTTCGTTGTCCACTCTGCAAACAGCCCTTACAAGAGGTAGTCACATACTATATATCTTTATTTATTATTATTATAAATACTACTACTACTACTACTACTACTACTACTACTACTACTAATAATAATAATAGTAGGATGTAGCTTTTGTTTTTGCAGTTGTTCTTCCTGTTCGAGTTTTCCTAACTCTGTTGTCAAAAATGTGATTGCTCTTTTTCTCCCTGCGACAGTATTTCAAAAACAGGAAGTACAACCCCACCGTCCTGCTCAAGGACATCATGACCCGGCTTTTTCCCTCACAGCTGGCAGAGAGGAAGGAGATCCACGAGGCAGAGATGGCTGAGCTCTCCAAGTAGACGCCTGTTAATCACACCTTGCTTATCATTACACTCTCATCACACATAATGCATCATGGAGATGATATCAAAATGAAAGCAGCACTTCGTCCTCACCTCTGCTCTTCCTCCCGGCTCTTCATAGTCTAACAAAGGACATCCCTATATTTGTGTGCACGGTGGCGTACCCCGGGGTGTCGTGCCCGCTGCACATATTTGAGCCGCGCTACCGCCTGATGATGCGTCGCTGCATGGAGACGGGCACCAAGAAGTTTGGCATGTGCAGCTACGAGCACGGCAAAGGGTGCGTCACACCGCGCCTTTTGTTTTGAACCATTTAGTTTAGAATGTTATAGTGAAAGATGTATCAGAATTCATTATTTACTTTATTTAACAATTATTATTTATGAAAGTTGATGATAGATTTATATTATATTCATGTCACCTTCATGTTAATTTATATACAATATTATTACGAGGTTGTTCAGCAGAGGGCAGTCTTGTTTTTAATAGGATGCTAAGGCTGTTGTTTGAGTGTGTGTGTGTGTGTGTGTGTGTGTGTTGGGGGCAGGTTTGCAGACTATGGCTGCATGTTGGAGATCCTGAGTCTGGAGCTGCTGCCTGACGGGAGGTCCTACGTGGACACAGTGGGGGGCAGCAGGTTCCGGGTGCTGAGGAGAGGTCAGAGAGACGGCTACCACACCGCTGATATCGAGTACCTGGAGGACCTAACGGTTAGGGCCGCAGTGCGGTGTGTGTGTGTCTTTCCACATGTATACATGCTATAGTCAACACACACACATGGTACTGTATGTGCTGTGAGCTATACAACAGTTAGTTCCGGTCGAGTTATTTGATTGGACAAGAGGCATATATCTTGAAAGCAGTGGAACACTTTCCTGTAAGTATCACTCCGATTCACAGATGTGCCCATTTAACTGTTGATTAACTTAGAGTAAGTAAGTAAATTCAATATGAGGGTAAGGGCAAAAAAAGTGTGCTGAATTCATCTTAGCAACCCTACAGGTGTGTTGAAAAACAACGGACCAAACACCGCAAGGAAAACAATATGGGCGGTGACGTGCGGTCAAACCTTTGCTACATATTAAAAGAAATCTCAACATCTATTGAGAAGACAGAGCTGCAAGGATCCCAGCTACATGATGAATCACCTCTTCTCTTCTCCTCCCTCCCCTCGCCTCCCAGGTGGAGGGAGATGAGTTGGACCTCGTACACAATCTGCATGACAGTGTTTACCAGCAGGCCCAAGACTGGTACCAGCGCCTCAGCGGTCGCATCCGTGACCAGATTGACAGACAGTATGGAGCCATGCCTGAAAAGGATGACAACATCCAGGTTAGCGCTGCAACTTACCTGTAGTTCTCAGACAGACAAACACTAAAGTGATACCGAACTTTAGTAAAACCCTTGACTGTATGGCTTACCTACCTCAGTATAAGTTGATGTGACATTCAGTATCAAATATTCCATTTGCCTGCTGTATTTAATGAAATGTATTTATTTATATATATATTTTTGGTTTATTTCAACCTTCATTAAGTTCCACTATTTCTCAAAAATGAGTCTACGACGCCGGTCACATATTTAACATGATAATATTTCTATCCAAACCTAGTGCTCGTCCTTAACTATATTTCCTCGACTGTCCTCCAGGCCTCATGTAATGGTCCTGCCTGGTGCTGGTGGCTCCTCTCGGTTCTCCAGCTAGACCCTGCCTACCAGACCACTGTGCTGTCTCTCAACTCGCTTAAAGACCGCCTGGGACACTTGCGACTTGTCCTGGAGTACTTCTCCCAGAGCTAGGTGCTTCAGCAGTGCGCTTGTGGTGGCTAAGTGGCTCAACAAATGTCAGTTAATACTGTCAAGACACGCAGGTGTCTACTGGTTTGGGGATTAGGTAGGTATGTAGCACAGGGGCCGTCCCTCTTTGTGTCACAGCTTGCAGCCAACTCATGTGGCCAATAGGAGATAGTGTTTGGTTTTGTTACAAACATGCCATTCCTGTGCAGGGTTTTTCTTAAAAAATTACACTTTATACCACCTGCACATGGTTGTTTTTCACATTTTAAAATAACATTTTGTCTGAAGTTCTTTAATGCCACTACAATGAACCTGCTTGTATTTGACAGCATCTAGTGAAACTGTACAAACAGACCAAAGATGCAACATATTATTTTTGGGGGGCTTCAGCTCAAATTGCAATAAGAAATGGCCACTAGGTGTCACTGTCCTCTCTGAGCATGTACTGTACCGAACAATGGCACAGGCCATGCTACAGTAAACACAATAGACTGTTTTTGCATTAACATAGCTAGGTTTTCAGAATTATGGAGTGGAAAGGGAAATAAAAAAATTGCAGAGGTATGTCTAAACTAAACTTTTTAGTTTAGGAGGATTAAAAAAATGTTTTTTTTTTTAATATATACTTTTGGATAGTTTGATTGTCTCATAATAGGGCATTTACCTAACTCATCATCTGGTTGAGGTTTCAGGGTTTATTTAATACTGGCTATTGTTAAATTTATATCTAAAGTGTTTCATTTACAATTTTAAAAACATGTCACTTAAAATATATTATGTGAAATGTTCATGAAAGCATGATGCTATCCCAGCCTTTGTCTCTCAGGACCCTGTTTGCCATAATTGGCTTCCCAGTGACTATGGTCAGCTATAGATTCCTTCATCCATTTAAATAGGGATGATATGAGTCAGTGAAATAGGAAGGAGGGAGAGACTCAACGGAGTTGCCAGTTTATAGTTATGCATTTATAATTTGTATAAGGATGTATTTAGGTCTGTGGGGGCAGTTAAATACCGTATATACAGTACTAGGCACATAATACTAGGCACATAATGTGCATGAGGGGCAGTGAAAGAACATGAGACATTTGCCCATTTTCTCATATTTAGATTGGGTAAATAGAAAATTACCCTAAAACCTTTTTGTTTTTGATTTTTTTCTCATAACTCTGAATACATTTAGATTTATTGAATATACTACATTAATTAACTTAATCCATAATCATAAACATAATCCATAATCATGTTTATATTATTCCGTTTGACAGTGGTATTATTTGTTTTCACTCTATTTGAACTACAGTAAAATTCAAAGATTTTAAATAAAAAAATTAAAAAAAAATCAACATTTATTTATATTTATCACTGTATCCTGTCTTTGATCTCATTAGTGATATGATGTTTACCTGCGCTAACACGTAAAGGACACTCCAACACTGGATCATAATTTATAACCGGGATGTCCGCGTTATAAATATTTATTTATATATACACATTTATTTTTAGAGATAAGTGATTATGCGTAGAAGGTGGAATACACATTGTTTTCTACATAGGCAGCATTTCTAAATGAGGCCCAGGGGTGTGACCTGGGAAAAGACAGGGTACAACACATCTGACAACACCTACATCTGCTCTCTCTTTCTCCCTCTTGGTTCCCTTGGGTGCCTGGGACAACTTACCTGGAGAACTGAGTGTTGGTTCAGGAAATAAACGATAGACATTGATATTTTGATGGTTTAATATTGGATATTTTCCCATTGATTTATTTTTGTTTTAGTGCTACATGCCATGAAATTTGTATCGTGCGATGTTGCATAATTCTGTTCATCTTCCCATCAAAGTAGGCTTGACTGAGTGGGAAAAAAGCTGACTTTATAACAATAATTGTTTCATAGATACCTAATCTACATCATGAACACCATGGATGGACATTGAACCCTTATGCCTTCTGAATGTTAGACTGTGACAAACTGTGCAGAACCAGCATACAGCTAATTTGCTAAATTGACATTGAGATAAGTTTTAATGGATCACAAAAGTAGGTCGTTTCTGCTATCTGAAACTGCGACCTAAAGGAGATAAACACTTGTTATGTAAAAACAGTCTTAAGCTTATAGGAGTCCTTCATCGGTTAACTCTATGGGCCTCAGCTCCAGAGGGGCTTCCGTCTTTAACATTTGGGTATTAATTGACCACAGGTAGATGGTCACTATGGTGGTTTTGCTCTGCCAACCTCTACAACTTCTTTTAAGAGAGGCCCTCTATTTTTGCACAATGTAATAATTATGCATGTGATGTTTTTCTAATGCTCAGCAGTGGCGCACATATTTCTTTACTTTTTTGGAATTGTACAGACATTTTATTGTAATTATTTAGCGATGTCATCTTTACATCAATTAATGTTCCAAAAATGTGCATGTCAATCCTGGGTACGTAAAGAACATGTTGAATTGTTATTGTCAATGCTGTAAGGTATCTAGATAATACAATAGATCAGTGTTTCTCAACTGGTGGGTCCTGACCCAAAAGTGTGTCACGTGTGGAGTCGGTCGCGGATGAGTCCTTCGGCTCCGTCAAAAGTTGAACTTTTATAATTTTACAGAACTTCTAATGGTGCGCTTTTGTTTTGAAAGGTATATAGGTGTTTTGAACAGTGCATATAGACATTGTGGATTACTGCATGAATTGTCTTGTAAAATAAATTCGAATGGTTCGGAATTTAAATTATTTTGGGTCATGACCTAATAATCAAATGTGGGTCCTGAGGTTAGACCAGTTGACAACCACTGCAATAGATGGAATAAAAAAACAAATGTTGATTGGAATGTGAAATTATTGTATCATGCACCACAAACTAGATACCTTATCACTTTTTGCAAATTATGTTTCATATTGTCAGATCTTGTGCAAATAAAAGATTGAAACAGAACTTATTTTCTGAGTAATAATTTCATTATACAATATTGAAAGCTCAATAACTTGCCTGCACAGGATAATGTATATGTTCTATAAAGTATAAAACGGATATAATACCTTTTTAAATAATCACCTGCATGCAACAGCTTAGCACAATACATTCATCTTGTCCCTATATTGCCTGTTTGCTTTTGACACACCTAGATTATGTATTGTTCAATATTACAATCAAATTTACGCAAAGGAAATGTTTCGCATGTCTTCTGTGTATTTTGTGTACATGAGCTGTGGTGATTTTGACATGAGCACAGATTGAATTATAAACTATGGTTGAAAGAAACATAATAGGGTATTAATAGGACATTAATAGGGTACTCTAGGCCCTCCTTCCTCCTTCCAGAGAAACATTGTGTTTATGATTTATGATGTGTGGCCAATCTCCATTTCTGAATAAAGAAGAGATCCAGCAAGGGCCGAACAAATACGAGACATGATAACAGACTATCACTGACAGGTGTAAGAAGCTACAGTAGCCTACTGCTACTGTATACTATTTAGCTATACTGTCAGACTATTTGGTTATCTTTACATGACAGGCAAGTCAAAAATTTACTGTAAAGAAAGATATTTACCGAAAGCGCACAAGCGTTATGTGCAACTGTGCAAACCGGAAAGGTGTAAACAGCAGAGTAGCGCTTCAAGGTACAACTCCGCCATGAAGCACCATTAATCAGTTAAAATAAATATAACCTACTGTTCAACTGCTGCAAACTATATTCTATATCAAACCTTCCACCAGGGGTCAGTCTCTAGCTGTGGGAAGAACATAGAGTTTATAAATGAATGAACGCAATTATGGGTCCCAGCATTCCAATGATAATTATATTTGTCACAAATGGGGTCAAACGTAATAATGCACTGAAAATCCGCTTTATTAGACAAAAAATAGTCATTCACTCAAGAGAGTATGAATTCACTTGAAATCGAGTTTTTGTCCTTGTATAGATGTCATGAACTATATTTTACAATACTTAAAAAAACGATAACAGAAGTGAGGCAGGCTTCCTCTCAAAGGTTCTTTGCATAAAAAAGAGGAAGATGAAAAGAGGTTTCAGTGGTTTCAGCGCGGTTTAATAATGCAGCTTGGCGTCAACATCAAAGCCTATTACATTTGAAGAATGCACAGCTTCTCTGTACCAAATTGATCCATCAGCTCGCACTGACTCCCTGCTTGTGTATGACTGAGTAAGGATGACGCCCATTTTGAAGGGCTTATCAAAAAAAGGGATGCGTGTGTGCGTATTTGTCTGTGCATTATTGTGTGTAATTTAAAGAGGTTTCCAGGCAGAGAGAGAGAGAGAGAGAGAGAGATTTGCCCAGTGCAATATGGAACAACAAGTACAAAAGCCTTGCCCCTTCAGATAGGTACAGAACATGACTGGAGGATGAATGCAACTCTGTTGTCATAGGAACAAAACACAGGCTGCCAAGGCTCAATGTCAAGAGCCGGATTATCAATTAGGAAATGGAGAAACTTTGTCTTTGAAGTGAAAAGCATTTTGTTTACCTTAAGCAACATGAAAGACAACAGCCGGCGAGCTAATTTGGGCCGATATGAGTGTGGAGAATTGAAGTAGTGTGAAGGGAGGGGGGGCAGAGATACTGAGAGAGAGCTCAAGTTGTGTGTTTTTGTAAAGGATTAGAGTGCTCTCAGAGTGCTCTCAGACAACGTTTGTGTGCAGGAATGAATCCATATGGATATGAGAGAGTGTGCGTTCCTATGAGTTAGATGTTGATAAACGTTGCATGTTTTTTCTATAATCCATTCTGAGTGTTAACACAATGATAAACCCACAAGTAGGCTCCCGTATATGACAAGGGAGCCAAGGTAAAACGCATTGGGGGACATGCTACCAGAACGGCCACAAGGGACCTGGCCCAATTATGTCACGACTATGTTTTTGTTCTGTTAAAAGGATCAGACAAAAGTTATAAGTAAAAACAAATACACCACAAATGTATTATACTACTGGAGTGCAAAAAAACAACAAAAAAACAATCAAGCAAATTAGCAAATGTTATCTCCCTAAAAGGTACGTCTTTTCATTCTTTCTTTCAAATAAGTGTGTTTGATCCCAATGGAAGATCGATGATGTTCTGAACTTTAACAAATATGACGTTTGCTTTAAGCTGAACATAACAATGTAACCCCTAACTTAACCAAGTTAAGTTTAGCATCACATGTGAGGCATGATTTAGCATGCAAGCTAACGTTCAGTGCCTTTTCTCCATTAACATCCATGTTTGACAGCAACCTGGCTTTATCATACAGGTATTATTCTTATACCAGCGTATCGCTGGTATAAGATAAGAACAAACTAATGAGTCATAGTGAGATCCCCGCGGTGAGACGGAGGATCGGAGAAACAGGAAGCTGGGGCCTGCCGCAGGAGACACGATGTCATGCAATTGGCTCACTGACTCGTGGAGCGTGTGCAGTGTTCCCCTGCTGGGACACACACCTGGCCGCGGGACTGGCTCGTGCACGGCACTCACAATGTGTAGGTGTGCGTGCCGTGTGTATGTGGTGACAGTTAGAAAGACAGAGAGAGAGAGAGAGAGAGACAGAGAGAGAGATAGAGATACGTGAGCAGAGAACAAGTTGACAAGACCTTGTGAATAAGAGAGAAAAGTGCAAATCAGACCATTAGAGTTCAGCTTGCTGAACAGACAGAGGAGTTTAGAGGGAGGAAGATAGAAGACATAGGGGAGAGATAACTCTGGAACAGCGTCTGTCTGAATCAAACAGAGCCTACATCATACCCCAGGATGTCTAGGTGAAAGAAGACACTAAAACACTAACAGAGAATGAGAAGAATCATACGTGATCAACCAGTGAAACATCCACATAAACCAATTGTTTTTCCACCTAAAAATGACCGATATGCATGTTCAAAAGTATAGCCTGGTTAAAAACGCTTTATACGTCCATTTGACAAAATAAACAGCCTCCTTACGTAATTTAATTTGGATGTAATTTCCAAGGTTTCAGAATAGGCAAGATTCAAAAGGAAAAAAAATTATCCAAATGTATCTCCAATAAGTCTCTACATTTGCATATAATATTTTAAAACATCTGAGCTACAGAACAGGCCAGTAATAGAATACGTGACCTTTCAACTTCTGTTGTGAGGGAAAGGAAAGAGATAAAAGATTCAGGAGCCATTCAAGGACCAATTCAAATACGCATCTCTCAGTAAATACACAGATATCGCTGCGTTTCATCTCATTACCTTGCACCCCGTAATTCTGCCAGTGTAGCAATAAGCGGACTCAAAGGAGAGGTTACCTCACACCACTCGGCTGTGAGATTGGAGACTCGCCGAGCGAAGGTGTGCCGACAAGATAAGAAGGAATCTAAATGGAAACAGCAGAAGCCATGGCTTTGGATGAGATCATACAGTATTTGCTGCTGAGCTTTTAGGTTATGTCTGTAAACACTTGGAACATTGGAACAATACACATACATGAAAAAATAACAGAAGAAAAGAAAGAAACAAGGAAAGAAAGAGTTACGGTATATATTCAACTTTATGTTTGAGTAAACTTTAACGTATGCTGCTAAGGCCTGATAGCGACATACTTTTTCTATAATTGGCATACAAAATATCCAAATTAAAGTTGCGGAGAAAACGACGACACAAGTGGATAATCGCTTTCCAAACTTTGATTGACATTCTGCATATGAAGTGCTATCTTAATTACCATACAAGCCCTTCTCAAAATCCAAATGTTGTAATCAGACAATCAAGGCAGAGCTGTTAAGCCTCTGGGATATAGAATGTGGGCATAATCAGCGTGGTGGCTCTGACTGTTTATGAGATTATGCATATGCACACCCAAGCTCAAATATTGTCTTGCTCTGCTGCCTGTATGGAGGCAGACCTGTCGGCCTTCGTTACCGTTGTGTTGGTAATTTGCTCGCTGGGCATTTTGTAATTAGATCACTGTTGGGTGCGGACATCCTGTTTATTCAGATAAGTTTAGGATTTATATGTGTGTGTGTGTGTGTGTGTGTGTGAGTGAGTGAGTGAGTGAGAGAGAGAGAGAGAGTCTTTATTTCTGTATGAATCTGCATTGATATATGTGTCTGCATCTGTCAGTGTGTATTTGTGTCAGTGCACCTGTGTGTGTGTGCGCAGCCCATGTCGTTCCCGTGATATCTGGCTTACATGACACAGTGTCCCCTGGGGCTGCTGCCCATAAACAGCCAGAGGATGTTGAAGCCAAAACAACAGCCCGAACAGTCCTTACATAACCACGTAGTGCCACTAATGAGCCACGTTCAATTCTTCTATCTTTTTCCCTAGCATTTTTTCTTCCTTGATGGGTGGATAAGCTACTGGTGGTGTCATTTGTTTCCACGTGGAATGTGGGCCTGTACCCTCCTTTGAGACTGTAATGTGATTAAAGGATATACAGTATACATAAACCTAACTGCACTCTAATTTGAAGCAAACGTGTTCAAATGATATGTCAAAACTATAGAGAACTATAAATTTAACAGTTCTTGGATAATTACTTTTTAACGAACAAGTGAAATTAAACTGAACAGAGTCTCTAACCGAACCATCCAGAGTTGCATGAAAAAAAACAACTCAAAAACACGTGTGGCTATGCTGTCCACTTAGGGTGCGTCAACAATTTACCTTCAAGAAACACGTATTAAGGGATCGACATTATTTTATATAATGCAATTCTCACATAATACAATATTGTATAATGTAGTAAAATAACTAGGGTTCCACTTTCCCCCTCTAAAATGAGTCTCTGCAGGCTCAACAGAAACTTCCAAAAACTGAAATAAGCTACCAAAAAATGCATTAATTGCCATAATTAACGGCTCTCCTAACTCATTGTATGTGAACCTGCGAGCTTGTCGCCTTTCTCTGTTCGATCGCCTCAACTCTGATAATTGAGGATCTACTCTCTCAGTATCTGCCTCGTCTGTAGGTGAGGGATTTGTTATGTCAGGTTCTGGAATTTCAATGACAACATAATCTGGTTCACATGTGTCAACACTAGCCTCAGAACTAATTCCACCTGGTTTACTAGGAGGAACTTCACAGTGAGGTTCATCAGTGGTTGGCTTGGGAAGATAGCTGGTCTCCTCAGAGGTGACATGAGGCTTTTCAGGGCTCACCACAGCTGAAGGTTGTACC
>JAODLI010014709.1:0-17997 GCA_027575585.1 Percopsis omiscomaycus | reverse complement strand
TAACCAGGTTAGGGTGTGGAGGAGATGATTGAGAAGTTAAAGCTCTGCCTAACCAGGTTAGGGTGTGGAGGAGATGAGATCGCTTCCAAGCTTACCTTTCCGACCAGCTGGACAATCTCAGCCAGGTCCTCCTCCTCCTGCAGGATCTCCTTGGCCTTGGTACGCAGGGGCACGAACTCGGGGAAGTGCTTGTCATAGTACTCATCCAGAGCGCGCGTGTACTTGCTGTAGCTGATCAGCCAGTTGACGGAGGGGAAGTGTTTCCTCTGGGCCAGCTTCTTATCAAGACCCCAAAACACCTGGGGGAGGGAACAGAGGGGGCCAAACAAATGTCACGTATTGATTGATAATAGGATACAATAATAGGACTGTAACAGTGAGTGCATGGAAACGTACCTGGACAATACCAAGTGTGGCTGAAGTCACGGGGTCTGAGAAGTCACCACCAGGAGGTGACACACTGAGGAGACAAGATTTTATGTTTATGGGAGCAGGATAGTTTAGTGGTCATGGGGTTCGACTGCCAGCTGAAATGTCATGGGTTCGGAGCCCCGGTGTTTGCCTAATTGTAAACATTCTTGAGCAAGATGCCTAATACTGCTTAATACCTGCTTAATACTTGTAATTGTCCTCATTGTAAGCTTCAGAAATTGTGCTTACTGGTATTTTGGGTAATTATTCATTATTATCCAGTTTATTATTATTACTACACACACACACACACATACACACACACACAAAAAACAACACTATTTAGTAAAAATAATGAGGGATACCGCCCTCTAGTGGTTAAAAAACAAAGGTACTCACGCTCCCACAATACTGACGCTGCCCTCTCTCTCAGGGTTTCCCAGACATTTGACTCTGCCAGCACGCTCGTAGAAGGAGGCCAGCCGGGCACCCAGGTAGGCAGGATAACCACTGTCTGTGGGCACGCACAGAACAATACACTGGTGGTTTCCATGTATGATCACTCAAAGCATCATGTCCACCTTTCATTAACCTTACCCTCCGTTATTGTGTTATAGCACTGCTCTAGACTTACCAGCTGGCATCTCAGCCAGACGGCCAGAAATCTCCCTAAGAGCCTCAGCCCAACGAGAGGTGGAGTCGGCCATCATGCTCACATTGTAGCCCATGTCCCTGAAGTATTCCGACAGCGTGATCCCTGAGAAAGACGCATCAAAGGTTAGTGCTCACGGCCCACGTGAGTTAATGATTCGAACCAATCACAAGAGAGACAGAGAATGAATGTCAAAGTGCCGATACAGTGGGGTCCAAAAGTCTGAGACCACTGCACTGCATTTGTCGAGATTGTAATGCACATGTTTTCATCACAAATTATACTATAAGATTAAATTTAAATCTACATGAATGACCTGATGTAAACCTGATGACCCATGTTATCCCAGCATTATTTGACAATGTACTCATCCAGAGCATGACTTTCCCCAGTCTCAGTGCCCCCATAAATGTTCATTGGGGTTGAGGTCAGGTGACAGTGGAGGAATGACCACGACAGTCAGGACTGCTGGGTCTCCAAGTAGTTCTTGTGTGTGGTGCTGTTAAATGTTTCTGAATGCTCAATAATCCTGATTATTTCCAGGTTTATGAGACAATATTAGAGATGTTCAATGTAGTCTCAGACTTGTGGACCCCACTGCATGTCTTGGGGTTACTGAGTACTATGTTTGGGGGGGGGGGGGAGCAATGCTTTTAACAGATACCTGTGTAGATTGAGGCTTCTCTGGCAGCCACTGGCATGTTGGAGGTGTTGGCCACCAGCGCTGTTCGCTTCATGATGCTTTCCGTCTTTCCGTCAACCTCCATGGTGAGCTGTTGGTCAGACGCACCGTCAGAACATTCTGTCACTCAAAGACGGAGAGGACAGGCGGATTACGAACATGACCACCCACCTCGGGGAAGTCTCGCAAGACTTCCGACATCTCGTTGCCGCGCTCCCCGCACCCAACGTAGACAATGACGTCGCTGTTGGAGTATTTGGAGAGGGACTGGGAGATGACGGTCTTACCGCAGCCAAAGGCTCCCGGGATGGCGGTGGTGCCGCCCTGAACACACCTTCACAGAAGGTGAAGGGAGAGAAATGATTGGTTGCTATGCTATGGCAGGAACACCAATGATGGTAAACTGTAGATAAAATATATCTCTAGAAGGGCATTTATTGTCTACCCAGATGTTTATTTTGCACATTATGTCAGCGCTTACACAGCTAAATTTGGCTCCGGTGGTGAATAAAAATATGTATCCAGCTATCTTTTCTCAACTCTGAATGATGGGTGTTACCACTTTATACTTGCACTTTATCTATACTTAATTTATCTCTTTACTTTGAATCGTTGAAGAGAGCTCAAAGTCTTACGGGAAGAGGGCATCCAGCACTCTCTGTCCAGTCAGCAGGGGGTGGTTGGCGGGCAGCTTCTCTGTGACCGGGCGCACCTGTCTGACAGGCCACACCTGGACCATGGTGAACTTCTCCTTGACCCCTTCAAACTCCAGCTCCATCACCACATCCTGGCAATACACACACACACACACACACATTAGATACACATCACTAACATGATAATGTACTAGGTTTATTACATGCACACACATATTCCACTATTGTTCGGAATAGGTTAATAGTGCAAATGTCAATCATTTCCACTATTATTTCAAAAATGCACAAATATAAGTGGAATATGAGCTCAGCCACCGATTCAGCGCAGGAGATGAGCGGAACTCACAGAGACGTCGTAGTTTCCGGGGGGAGCCACGTAGGTGACGGTCCCTCTGTTTTTTGGGGGCATCATGATTTTGTGCTTGATTAGGGAGTTTTCATACACCATCCCATAAATATCTCCCCCTGTGATGTGACTCCCGACCTGAGAGCGGAAATAAGAGACGAGTCAATTTAACGAAATAATGAGCATCCCATTTAAATTAATTCCAAAACGGAAGTCTTTTAACTTCTATTTCTCTTTTTTGGTTATTACAGCAGCATAGAAAAACTTAAAAAGATGCATTCATTTAAAAGAGTCATTGTTTTTTGACTTCCAGCAGAGCTTTTAATCCTTATCGTTCTTCGCTGTAGTTGCAGAAATCATTAGGCGTAGCTTTATCCACGGTGGCAAGGCACTGAGCAGTGTCTGTAATTATTTTCCTGATACATAAACCACATCGCCTCCTGTGTCCCAGTACTTCCCAGTACAGACAGTTACATAAGCAATTACATGTTGTTTAGAAAGACAAAAGTCACTGCAGAATAGAATAGAACAGACAGAGACAATTCTAATACCAATAGCAATTCAAATCCATCTGTATACACAAAGTTATCCTATGCATAAACCCTTTCCTCATGTGATACGGACACATACCCGGAGGCTTTTGCTGGGGGAGAACTCCCACTTGAGGTCTCGGTTGAGGGCGCCGATGTTTACGCCACGGGGGATGTAGATGCTTTGTGTGAGGTCATTAATGTCCTTCAGGGGGCGCTGGATACCATCAAAGATAGAGCCCATGATGCCGGGCCCCAGCTCCACGGAGAGAGGCTTTCCTGTACGCAGGACAGGGTCTCCCACAGACACACCAGCTATGACAAGGCTCAGGAAAAGCCACCAAGGTTTTGAATGAAAATCCAATACCGGAAAAACATTAACACTAACTTAGTCACTTAAACCACATTGTTTTTACACTTGTTTCTCAAAATGTTTCTCTTTAGTGGCCAGATCTAAATCTCATTGCCTCTTGCCTCAAAATGGAATGTCCACAATCCAGAGGGTGGCGCTAATGCACCCAAAATCGGTTGGCCACCTTAAGAGGACTTTGACAAATTGCCTTTGTTCAGTCTTTACAATGGCAGCCGCTGTGGTAGATGAGAGACTACGCTTGAATCACTGCATTAATACACAGAATTCCCCCAGCAGGGACGTGGAGATGTTTGTGGCGTTACACCAGTGGTGTCCACAAGGATACATGTCTCTTCGTAGACCTGGATGGTAGCCATGTCACCCTCCAACCTGATAATCTCTCCCACCAGCTCACAGTGGCCCACACGAACCAGCTCATACATAGCAGCTCCCGCCATGGCCGTCGCTGTCACCACTGGAAGGGGAGCAAAAACAACATTAACATTCCACCCGATGTCACAATTTCAGTAACAGTAGCGTCCCTGACGACAAACCTCTCAATTACTGCCAAGACTGGTACTGAAGGTAAGAAGTATGGGTGGCAGTAAAGAGCCCACCTTTACCGTGCATGCAGAATGTTCTGAAGTAGGTTTTGGGGAATATCATGTAGGAAAGCTGGACAATTCACTCACTGAATGATGTATTTTCTGCTTTTGTTTGTTGGACTACACACTGACCAGCATGATCACCAATAAAGCTCACTAGTTTGGTTTAACTTTCGATTTATTTGTGTATCATACACACGTGTGTGTGTGTGTGTGTGTGTGTGTGTGTGTGTATTGACCTGGTCCAGAGACTCCATGAACGAATCCAAACTCGCTCTCTCTCTCCTCATCTCGGATCTTGGGCAGCTTGGACGTGTCCATCCTTGCAGACTAGCTATGTCTAGGAGATAAAGTGATAAAGTGACAGTTGATAAAGCAGGCGGTGTGAGCAGGGAGGAAAATACAGAAAATAGTTTCCAAGGGTTGGCGGCAGTGGTGTGGATTTTGTGTCAATAGAAGGTGGATTTGGCTAAAGAATTAATATTTATACATTTATATTTACAGCATTTACACACATATACAAATTGCTGGGGCTCGGCTAGCCCCAATATATAGCTATGTTATTGTACAACAAATTAACTGTAAGGTCCTTTGACTATATGTTTTTCCAGTTTTTCCAGAAGTTAAAACTTAATTTTAGACCACAGATTAACAAACCCAGCAATGGACTGAGCCAGTATTGACCTGACCAATATGATCCTATTGAACTGTAGTATACATCCCATGCATACACCGTAACCATGGGGATAGGAGCTCACAATATCGGAGAGGGGGAACTAAAACGCTGCCTTTCTTCACCCTATCCCCCTCTCTGGCCAGTGGTAGACAGTCTGTGACGCAGCATGCTAACAAAAGAGAGGAATCCCACACAAGCGGCAGTGACTGAGTGGTTTAGCAGCTGCCGTTTGTCTGATGCATATGCATTAGCAGACGTACGATGTTGGGTTATTTTCTGTCTACGTCTTAATACTAAGCTGCTTATCCCATCTGCACCTCCATCAAGAGGCCTCTCAAGGAACTGCAAGAAAATACTCCTTCAGCAGTGACCTGATGAAAATGTTGTTTTTTAAACCAAGAGGCCCCTGTCTATATCTAGTACAGTATGTATTACACATGTGTATCAAAACTCAGGGAATACAGCAGACCTTACACTTTTACAGTCAAGATTACTATTAGAAGACAAAACACGGTAATGTACGGTAATGTATAGGGCTGCCAATTCATATTGTTACATGCTACCTTTCTACTGAATACAGTGCAATGGCCATTCATGCAAAGGGCCGACCCAACTACCTACCCCTCTCCACTGAACTTATGACCTTAGATAAGATAGAAAATCAATGACTAGCCAACATCTATTATTCTGATGATTCATTTATTTAAGATGAACCACACATTCATTGTTTTGTATCTAATGGCCTAAGTAAGAAGATCTAAAGAATTCCCTAGAAATAACCATAGAGGATGTCTTCAAAACACTGAAAACCTATTAAACATTTCCTCAGAAGTTGTCCAATTCCATTTTTACAATTCCATTTTTTAGCAATCATGATTCACTGTCAGGCCATTTGTTATTCCAATTCCAACCATATAGAGTCAATGACACTCCATCACATGATCCTGGGCACATGACTGGCTGGCTAGTTGCAGTTTTAAGGAAATGGAAATCTAGTGTGGGGTAAAATTGGGAAGTCCAATATATGTGGAGACAACAGAATTTTTTTTATAATAGTCCTAAATATTAAAATGTAAGCCTAAAGATGACAAGGATGAAGCTTCCTATTATGTATACGACTTATAGGCATCCACTTATACTGTCTTTGCAATTGCAATACTTAATATTAGGAGATAGGAAATCTTATTACCTCCAAATGTGGATTTCTAAGTCAAAGTAATAATAACATAGGCTACTACTATCCAAACTAAACCATGACTAGCCCGATTGCAAAAAGAAACCTAGCAAAACCGCTTAACTTGAAGACATATGGTGAGCCACTGATGTAGGCTACCCATTTAGCTATGCTGTTTGTCCACACAGAAATGTTACTCACACAAAAAAATTTACTGGTAGGTGGTCGGCCATTCCCGTAAAGAACGTGAAACGCTTATTTAAATAACAATTCCTAATACAGTACAGCGTAACTCAAAATTGGAAGAATATTAAACTTAATTATGCAGAAATCTTATTCTAAAGAAATTAATAGAAAGACAACCATAAAAACATCAAGAAGTGACATATTAATGTATTTTAAAACCCTTGCAGCGTTTAGCTTACTAACATTGCATGTTATGACACAGCAACCGTAAGGTAAATCTGCCAACTACGTCAAGACCAAGAGCGCCGCACGATTTGAGATAGGCTACTCATTTAGTATCCAGTGGTTATTTATGTACATTGTGAATAATATCGTTAGTTCAACAAATTGTTAGCTATTAGAAACTGACACTGGCAAACAAGACTGGCTTTGGCCTTGGAAAAAAAAACTGATGGCTCTGCCATTTTGGCGCATTCTAGTTAAATATCTCACGATCAATTTCTATCAAAACGAGATGCAATTAGAATCAACACTATACGAGATATTAACATAAAACATAAACGTTACCTTCTGAACGAATCTGTGTTTTAGTGCCTTGCCTCAAGAAGAACTAGAGGTGCTGGTGCGATGCGTGACAGCAAACTGTGATCAGCTGACTTCATTCACTCACGGCTCGGTTTTGCTGCTGTAGTCCTGCAACCGCGGCCATTTTGGATCTATGACCTTTTAGAGCTACGATTTTAAATAGTTTCCCGTATAATGATATCTGCACGAGTGTTGGGTTTATCCTAAACCGTTTATGGCTACATTGCACACTAGTGTAGGCTACTGTCAGTAGGTTTTACGATGGAATATGTGATAGTGTACAATGTATGATTTTATTTTGTACTCATAGTACACATGTCGTATCGTAAATATCTTTGCACTGACGTTTGAGCCAAAATGAAGGGTGTATTTACATTGCTTATGATTAAGTGTTATTACCAGCAGTGTCTCTAGTCTTTCTTTATTTAACAACTGAAGGGACATGAAGTCACATCTGCAACTACCTATTTCAAAAAATATTAATGTATCGTTTTGTACCTCAAACAAGTGATATGTATCCAATCGAATGATATGTATATATATTTGTATACGTTGGTTAAACCATACCCAGAAGCAGTACAATAAAATAAGTAGATACAACCGCTTACATTTTTAAATATATTTTATAAAAAAGGCTGAATTCATGAGCAAAAGGTAAAACGAAAGCATTAGCAAAATGCATGGAGTCGTGGGGGTGCGCATGCGGAGGTCAGGGTTGACAGCTACCGTCGTGGAAGCAGTGAGCTGGCTAGGCTAACGGCGAACATCGCAACTAGCTACATGTGGAGGGTAAAACGGGAGGCAACCCCGACCCTAACTCTTTTTAAATCCCCTCTTCTTGACCAAACCAGCTCTAAACGTAAACTGTATCGAGCCCGAGCGATATTAGTGAGTTACAATGAAGGGGTGAGTAAAGCATTTAGAGACGTGATTGAGTACTCACTAGTAAAGTTTTTCATATTGCATTTTTTTCAACATGGGAGGCGGGGAGGAGACGAGGCAAGCTAGCTAGCTAGCTAACTTCTTTGCATTTTTATTCTGGGCGAAACTTGCTATTCACAGCACTGTGACCGAAACAATTTAGAGACAGTTTCTTATTAACATCATCAACCTGACTGTTAGTTATTAACTTAGCCAAGCAGTTTAGTTAAGTTAACTAGTTAATGTGTTGAGCTGCATAGCTAGCTATTCAGTTAGACAAGCCAGTTAACCCATTCCAGCAAATCCAGCTAGGAGTCGAGTTAACAGCGTTTGTTGGCTGTAAGACAACAGCTTGACTACGGGTATCAAAGTGCCAGATTCTGTGAGTTAGCTAGATGGCTAGTTAAAGACAGGTCAATTTGTCAGCTATTTCACGTTCGTCAGGAGGAAAACTCCTGTTCCCTAATGTTAACTCTGGTTACTCAAGGCATGGTCAGTGTTATTGGAGCTATGGAAGTAAGACGCCCGTGTTTTTGTTTGAATTAAGAGCAAACTTCTTAATTTCACATAACACAGCAATGCTAAGGTTGAATATACAATCGTCATACTAAGATATCACGATGTCACAGCGTTAAATGTCAAGCGATGTTGGCAAGTGACTCTGGTGAGCAACACACGTGACCAACAGCTGTTCTATCGGTAGTATAATGATTTGCATGCAAAGTTGTCCTATAAATACTATCGTGAGCAATTCAGGCTACTTAAGTTTGGCTTTTTTTAAATCAAGAAATAAAGAAAATGTTAAAAAAATTGAGTACAAGTCAGTAATTAAACATTTTTGCTTACTATAACTTTGTTAGAAGGAGCACATTAATGTTATTTGTTTTGTATATCCATGATATAAACTCATCTAGTCATAGCCTTTTGCTTGCAACTGTCAATGCACTGGCTAAAATAGCCTGTGTTTTTAATTAGTTTCATTACACAGAATGTTTGATAGTTGCCCCTGTGCCATACCTTTATAGTTACTGTTCACAATTTTAAGAAAAAAAATTTTTTCTCACAAATCTAAAATTGTCGTCTGTCTGTGTTTTTTTTTTTTTAACCGTTTTTCTCTTGTTCCAGTAGCCGGATCGAGCTGGGGGATGTTACGCCCCACAACATTAAGCAACTGAAACGCCTTAACCAGGTCATCTTCCCTGTCAGCTACAATGACAAGTTCTACAAAGATGTGCTGGAAGTCGGCGAGCTTGCCAAGCTAGGTAAGAGATCACCTTAAGTATTTTTTTTAAGCCAGATCACACTAACGTAGAAAATTACACGAAGCACTAATTTTTCAATAAATTCTTCAGCAGTAGTTTTCCCTTGTTTTTTTTAGCGTACTTCAATGACATCGCAGTAGGGGCTGTGTGCTGCAGAGTGGACCACTCCCAGAACCAGAAGAGACTGTACATCATGACACTTGGTTGCCTAGCACCCTACCGCAGACTAGGAATCGGTAGGGAACAAGACTGGACATACTGTGACCTGTGCTGCAGTGAACTTCATGATGTTATGTTGGTGTCAATGCATTGACACTGTCTCTGTGTAGGTACTAAGATGCTGAATCATGTGTTAAACATCTGTGAGAAGGATGGCACCTTTGACAACATCTACCTGTGAGTTTCTAACGCTCTAGTAGCAGTATGTATGATTTTGTTTCTGTATAAAGTATAAATATCAGTCGATTCAAAAAGCTCTATCCATTATGAAGTGACTTTTACTGACTGTGTTGTCAGTAACTGAATGTCTTTTCTTCCCTCTCATAGGCACGTGCAGATCAGCAACGAGTCGGCCATTGACTTTTACCAGAAGTTTGGCTTTCAGATAATTGAAACGAAAAAGAATTATTACAAGAGGATAGAGCCTGCCGATGCCCATGTGCTGCAGAAGAGCCTGCGCAGCCCGTGTGCCGCCCCCACTGGAGAGCTACAGAAGGCAGAGTAAGGGCACAGGTTTTGGAAGAAGCACGGCCGTGTCCACCTCCACAGAAGCAGGACTGTGACAAACGCCCCAGGGTCAACACTTTCTTCAAAAGACGTTAAAAGAGGAAACAAATTTAAAGTAGAAAAAGCGGCTGCATTTGTTTTGTAAAGAGTCCCCTTAATTTTGCATTTTTTTTATTTTTATTTTTTTTTCTCCCCACCCCTTTCTTCATTTAGAGATTTAAAAATTACAACATTTTCAAAATCCAAAAGTGCTCCTGTAGATAAAGCTACCAACTTCAGACTGTTTTAGACTCGGTGGAGGGGGGTTGTTTCTATTTGAGATTTTAATGCGGTTATAAAGGGGACATATCTTACTGTTTGGTCTGAAGGAAACGAATGAGGTGAAGCAGGAATATCTTTGAAAGACCATCGCTGACATAAATTCCCAGCTGGTTGCCTTGGAGGCATGTGAACAGAACTAAGAACTACATCCCTTCACCATCTGAACCCTGGGACTTATGTGAACATCAGTCTGTTGCTATGTCGTGCATTGTGGACGAGCAGAAATGCACCCCCCCTTAGTATGGGCTTGAAGGCTGAATGGTTTCAAAGCAGTGGGGAGAGATGGGCACCACTCATTATTTCTGAACAAGTTTATTTTTCAACCTGTTCATTTAATTCCCCTTCAACTGTTCTTTTTGTTTTTTTCTTATTGGGATGGTAAATGGCTCAGAGATTCTCCTGGGGTTGTTATACAGGCAGAAACTATCAAGGAGCAGCAGAACTCAAAACTGTATTAGAAGGAAGATATGATTTTGACAATGACGCCTCACATTGTTTGGTGAGGGAACTAGATAACAGGTTGGAATCAGATTTAGGCATCCCTTTTCATATAATTAGGATGTGCATCAGAGATGTTTTTTTAGCAGCTCGAGTGTGTATCTTCCAAAGCATAGGTGTATCTAAATTTATTTTGGTACCATATGTAGCCAGCCATCACAACCTCAGTCAACTCAATCTTCCTCTTTCTCCATACTGGTAATGTTTTGGTCAGCTTTTATCATTACCTGCTCCTTAAATAGATTTGGAAGATTGCCTGATAGTCTGGGTGCTTGCTTAGTATGGCCTTACAAGCAGCATACTGCCCAGGGGAAGCTCTGACCCTTCTGCATGTTAGGAGAGCTGTGTCCTCTCCACTGTAGTATAAGCATGTTTTTTTTTTTTTCTTTCTTTGAAGAATTTTATCTTTTCTGGAGCTCTATATTGTAAGACTTTTTAACCTCTGAATAAAGGAATTACTATTTGCATTAATTTGTATTATTGGTTTAATTTTATGTTATATACATATAATACACTATGGGTGTTGCAATTAAACAATCTAACCTTATAGCCGAATAAGATTTCACATGTGATTGGCTCGTACAGCCATAATCTAAAATGCTATTGGTTTTCAACACCAGAGCGCCCACCCCTTTTGTTTGGGATTAGGTTGTGACCAGATTGTTTTGAGATGAGTTGAGTTGAATGCCTGCTATCTCTCAAACCAAAAGTTTGGATTTGACAGTGAGCAGGTTTCGAAAATGTCGAGGTTACAGGTCAGTAGTAAGTTTCATCATTCTTCTGCTTGGTAGCATAAAATCGTGGGAGGATGGACAATGCATTTGTTTTGATAATTACGTCCGTAAAGGTAAGCTAGCAAGCTAGCTAAAAGAAAAGGTAACGCTAGCTTGCTAGGAAATTTGCTAGGTTTCCTGAGGTAATTGAACAATAATGAAAGTATCTGTTACTGTTGACATTTATCACACACCTAAACTCATACCGTAAAAGTATTTGTGCAATATGTCATAATGATTTATTGATAGATGATAAAATGTGCATTACCTGGCCATTGAGTTTAGCAGTTCAGCTACCGGGTTAATGGCTTCGTCAGTGAGCAACTATGAACTAATTTTCTAGCGATATTAGCATTTCTCTGAGTCCATACCTTGCATTAAATTGTCAAGTGATTTATTTACTGCATATTGAATGCATGTGGCATGTGGATCCTTGGCGTTGGTCTATTGTATGTCGTTATTGAGATTCATAATTCATGGTCTGCGTTTTCAATGCAGGTTGAGAGGGTAACGTTAAGGGATTTGAGGTCCAGCTGGTAAATGTGATGTGAGGTGCCTATCTTACAGGCAACTGTTGGGACAGGATGCCAGAGATGACCGAAACCCAGGCCATTAGTCGTAAACCCAAGTAAGGATGTAACAAACCTACACTGATTAATTTATCAATTTGAGTAAAGAAGAAAGTGAAAGTAGTCAAAATAGTAGCAGCTCACACACATTTTAATGTGTTGGATTTACTTTACAGAAAGAAGAAAAACAAAGAAACTCACAATGCAGGTAAAAAAATGTTATCGGCCATTTATTGAACGCTGATTTACTGTACCAGCTTTTACATCCTGTTACATACTGTATTTTTTTTCTTTAAGTTGAGAGGCACAGAAAAGAAAAGATCAATGCTGGGATCAACCGCATTGGTGCCCTCCTACCATTTTCCCAAGGACTGAAACAGGTTAGATGCACGCTTCTGTGTTTGGTCTCTCTTGCTCTTTCCCTATATCAGTCTAAAAGTTTACTGTAAAATACAGTTGGTCCCATGACGTCAGTCACTATATTTTTTCGTTGCTTTTCTCTAGAGTAAGAACGTGATCCTGGACAAGGCTTTCTGTTACATTACTGACTTGAAGAAGCAGAATGACACAATGCTTCTTGAAGGAGGAGATAAAGGTCAAGGTGAAGTGAAACAATTAGTTTGTGTGATGAATGAATGAACTCTATTGCACACACTGTGATTTCCCTGATTACTAATGGTTTCTTGATGTGTGTGTGTGTGTGTGTAACTGTGTATTTACACTACTAATATAAATAAACTGGAATTACTTGCCTCTGTGCAGCGGAAGAGATTCGTAGACTGCGCCGTCAACTAGAGGAGCTGAGAAAGGAGACGTCCCGCTACATGGATCTCCTCAAAGCCCATGATATCAACATCCTGGAGGACCCCACAATCCACTGGAAGGGCAAACAGCGCTGTGCCAAGGTGGCGAAGGTGACGCCTACTCACCAGCTTCCAAAGGGAATCATTGTCTACTCCAATGGGAATGTAGTATGTCCTGGAACGAAGGAGTGTAACCCGGGAAAACAGCCTTCCGAAGCTGTGTTAGTTCAACCGCCCTCTGAAGTCGTTGCTGGCGTGAGAGTGAATGGAGCCCTTCTGCATCTCAACCCATCTTCCTCTGCCCCTTCACTCCTTCCTGAGGCTGGCGTGCCACCTGCAGTATCTGCACCAGGCCTGAGGGTGGCAGAGCAGCGTGTGGTGGAAACGCCAGCCGCAGCCCCACCTCTGCCACCCTCTGTTTCCTATTTCACCCTCCACATCCCCACTGTCACCTCGACCTTGCCTCAGCCCGCCACCCCAGTGCAAAACCTAACTATCGCTGCCAGTCCAGCCCCACACCTCCCTACTCAATGCCCGGCTACGCTTGTTCCCACCCTCACCACGTCTGCCCAGAATGTACCCACATCTATAGCGGTTGTATCTGAGGTAGGCTCACAGGGCACTGCCGTTACGACTTTGAGCTACAGTACTATACCCATCAGTTCAGCTCTTCTCAGGGCTGGGGCAGCGGGCAGCACACAGACTACTTGGACCACGTTGCAACTGACAGGGAACACTGTTCAGCCAGTCTGCCAGAGTGTGCCTACCGTAGAGAGCAGCAACTCCATCCAGAATGTACAGCAGTTCACCACATGCCCCATAGGCAACAAACCGTCTGTTCAACCCATTCAAATCCAGATGCGACCTCAGCTACCTGTACAACAGGCCCCTATTACTGCACATATCCAAGCACAATCCATTCAGAGGCCTCCCCAGCTGCATTCAGCCATCCTGACCCAGGCACAGCCTCATCCCCTTGTGGCCTCCCAACCCCAGTGTGCTGTTCTCCCCCAGTCAGCCATTGTGCCCCAGTCGCCTGTAGTGGCGCACCCGGCTGTGGTGTCTCAGCCCCAGCCCGCTGTACTTAAACCCGCGTCAGTGGTACCCCATCCGCAGCAGGCCCTGGTGCCCCAGCCCCAGGCAACTGTGCTCCCCCTCCTCCAGACCATGCAGGTGCTGCAGGTTAACCCAACCGGAGCAACTGTTTCTGCTGTAACGGCTCCACAAAACACTAACAACCCTAGTGTGGTCATCCTACAGCAGGCCAATGCCTGCTCCACCCAGTCGGTGGTAAGAGAGGAATTAACCCCCTGCCAGCAGACCCCCTGCCAGCATATTGTAATCATCCAAGCTGCCACCCAGAATACAGCTGCCCCCCAGAACCCTCAGGTTGGTATTGTGCCTGCTGCTGTGCCCACTGCAGTGCCAACAGTGTCCACTCAAATTGCCACAACTAGCTGTGCAACTTCCACTTCTAGCTTACAGAATGTTGGGGGAAAGCAGCTGATTCATATTCTCCCACGTCCCATTCCACCCCAAGTAAACCATTCCCTGCAAGTAGCGCAGGCTTCTCCAGCTCCAGCGGCTCCCCCGACCCCGCAGACCATCACTGTGAACGGTCAGGTGTTTGCTCTGCAGCCCATTAAGACTTCAGACAAAGCTGGCCTCCCTGGGAGCCAGCTCCAGCTAGTCCAGCCCACCACCAGAGAGGAACCCACCACTAATGTGGCCCTCAACAGCTTAGGGGCCCTCAGCAGCCTCAACCAGAGCATCTCTCAGGGCCTTCCCATTACCATTTCCAACCAGAACAGTGTTCAACTTCCCACTGCTCCCCCCTCAGTGGTCAAGCAATCGCAGCCTCCTCCCCCTCCTATTACGGCCTCTGTGGCCACGCCCACTCAGTCTGCCAGGCAGTTGCAGTCTCCATCGGTCAACTCACTTCAACCAGGGAGAGCGGGTAATTCCACTAAGGCCTCAGGGAGGAGGCCTCGTCGAGCTTCAATTTCTAAAAAGGTCCCAGTGAGAAGGACCAGGCCAGCCAGGAGAAAAGAGTTCAAACAGGTCCAGGTTGCGGCCAATTCTGTGGCTGCTCCAGGGGAAAGTCGGACCAATCAAGAAACTGTATCCGAAGTTGTCCAATCTTCTGGGGTTAAAGTTACAGACCACCTCCCAGTTAGTTCCACAGCTGGTATATCCACACAGTGTAGCGAAGTATCCGCACATAGCAAGAGCACAGGAAACGGTGTGCCTCCTCCAGCCAACGTCCTAAAAACAATCACTATCTGCAATTCATCTAGTGAGACAACTTTGGTGAATCAGTCTCTTGCACAAAACACAGCGTCCGTCCACAGCACAGTCTGTGTGTCTCAGAGTGCATCTACGGCTAGAGTCAGTGCAACACAGAGTGCAATGGCTGGTGGTCATATAAGCACCAGTGGTGCAGCAACTGCCGTCACAGCTGTTACTCTGACAGCGGCGAAGCCTACAGCTGTGGCCGCTGAGAATAAAGCAGCCACAGCGGTTGGAAGCAGCTCTGCTATAACCAAACTCGCGATTGCACAGTGCAGACAGCCAGTGGCCACTGCTACAGCTAGCGCAGTGGCTACCGCTACAGCTAGCGCAGTGGCTACCGCTACAGCTAGCGCAGTGGCTACCGCTACAGCTAGCGCAGTGGCTACCACCGCGGCGTGCGGTTGTAAGCAGAGCAGAGCCACGTCCACTGCAGCGTGTGCCACGGAGGGTTCATACGCTGCCACCAACGCGGCTACGGCGGCGGGTCACGCTCCAGCGTGTCTCGCCAGTATTGCCGCGATTGCAGCAATGGATTCGGCGATGCAGGCTACCCAGCCTACTTCAGTGTGTCAGCCCCAGATGTCCGCCAAACAAGACGCTCGGCCTTGCTCGAACCCCGAGGCAAGACCCCTCGCCTCCCTGCTGGCAGCCGACGCTGCACCCTCTTTATCCGCGGCCTTTTCGGCTGCTCCCGTCGCCGCCGCCCCTGTCCCAGCAGAGCTCAGGAAAAGGGTCTCTGTGAGTAGACCGCTGGAAACGTATGTGAACGTGTCCACCCCCTCTCCCTCTCATGCTGCGGAGGTCAGTCAGTCTCATGGTCTTAGAAAGGACAGGGAGGCCCCGAAAGAATGTCACTCCACAGCAGTAACGGAGAAGGAGGGGCTAGGGCCCGCTGCTGTGGAGGCCCCCCCTCGAAAGGAATACGTTCTACCTCAGCCGGTCTACACCAACCTGGATCACGAAACTATGGAACACCGGATGACGTCGAACCGGCAGACTGACTCTCCCATGTTGGCAGGGGCCGGGGGAGGAAGGGGGTTTTCTGTAGCATCCATGCTGCCCCAGGGCCAACATATTGGTGCCTCGTCTGGATCCTTTGGAACGTTTACTTTCACATCGGAGCAGGCGGAGATGCTGGCTTTGGCCATGCTGGAGCAGGACAGCCCTGGGCGGAGAACGGGAGACTGCTCTGGAGACCGCAGCTCTTCAGTAACCTCTACCACATCCGCATGGGAGGCCACAAAGACCCCACCAGACCCTACCGGTAAAGAGAGAGTTTCGGCAGGACAGCAGGGAAAGGTGACTAAGCCCATGGATACAGCAGCGCCTAAAGCCCCCGCCCAGCTGCCCATCAGGGGGCAGGTGGGGGAAGGGTCTGTCAGCAGACCCACAGGAACCAGACATCCACAAAGCATCTCATACTCCCAGTCTCAGACTCATCCCCAGGTGCAGTCACAGAGCGGCACTGTGGCCAGCCTCAGTGTCAACAACCTGATAAGGCCCAGCTCCAATCAACAACTCTACCCTGCATCCCCCAGTCTGGCTGGCCAACAGGGCTCCATCCCGTCCCCTGTGGGAACCTCGGCCCACATCTCCCAGTCTTCCAACAGCACTCTACCACCCTGCTCTGGGACGGCCCAGATGAATGAATTCGCCCCGATGAAGAGCGCCCTCATGAGGGCTCAGGCCACTGTGGGTGTTGGTGAGCGCCACCTAAAGAATGTTTCCAAGCGGCAAGCCCAGGAGGAAGTAATGCTGACCACAGGTAAACGACCCAAGCCCTGTCCTCCGTCGGCTACCAGCGTTGGCCGTATGGAGATGAAAGCCCCAGACCACAGCCAGATGATGGTGAGCCAGATGCCGCCCAGCTCCTCAGTCATGACCAGGGTCAACCCTGAAGATGCAGGCGCCCTCTTTTCCACAAACTCCTTCATGAACACAGTGCTTCGTCCCCCTGACGGCCACTGCCCTCCACAAATCCCCCCTGAGCAAAACCAGCCAGGTGTGCTTCACCTGCCCCAGGGACACCCCCAGCACACTGCTTCTCAGCCTGGCCAGCACCCCGGGGTGAACCCCTACATGAAGCAGCAGCAGCAGCAGCAGGAGCAGCAGCGACACCAGCTGTACCAGCTGCAGCACCACCTGACCCAGCCCGACCCCGCGCAGCTCCACTCCCTCCACCAGAGGGCACTGCAGCAGCAAGACCAGCAGCACATCCAGAAGAAGAGGGGGCTAGTCCGAGGCAACCAGAACGGCTCGCCTGCAGGCCTGCAACAGAAGCGGCAACATCTTCTGGAAAAGGCCGGGATCCAACAGCATCCACACCAACAACAACAACCCCAGCACCCCCAGCACACACAGCAGCAACCCCAGCAGCACCCACAACAACAGACGCAGCACCCACAGCAGAGCCAACATCAACAGTCCCATTCGCAGCACCAGCAGCAGACCCAGCACCCGCAGCACCCGCAGCACCCGCAGCAGCAGCAGCAGCAGCAGGCCCAGCACCCACAGCAGCACCCACAGCAGCACCCGCAGCAGCAGACGCAGCACCCGCAGCAGAACTCCCACTCCAGACACCAGCAGCACCTGCAGCAGCAGATCCAACAGCAGCAGCACTTCGGAGCTCGCCACCAGGAGAAGAGCTGTGAGGGCCAGGCAGCGGGACCCAGGGGCCACCACGGAGGTCACATGACCCAGCAGGACCACCTCAAGGTTGGTTGTAACGCGCCATAGTCATGGGATTCCTCCAGTTAGGGTCGGTTGTAATGCTAATATGTCCCTGCTGCAAACGAACAACTGTTTATTCCTAAAGACCAGTGATGTGTCTGGAACGCGTTCATTGAACGATAGTTCAATGAACGCGTTCATATTTTGGGTGAACGTGAACTGAACGTACCGTATTTCTGCCTGATGAACGTTACTGTGAACTGAACGTACTGTATTACTGCCTGATGAACGTTACTGTGAACTGAAC
>JAODLI010014698.1:5724-24129 GCA_027575585.1 Percopsis omiscomaycus | reverse complement strand
GGATGAAATAACACCACACACACACACACACACACACACACACACACACACACACACACACACACACACACACACACACACACTCTCATCCCAGGGCGTAGGTCCAGTGTGAGGTGCCATGTCCAACCGTGACCTGCACGGAGTGGGGGACCTGATCCCCCAGGACGTGGCTGAGGTGTTTGCCCAGGAGAGGTCCACCAAACGCGGCCGCAGGAAACGCAGCAAGTCCTTGGGGCGAGCTTTTGGATGGCTCAATCGCAAGAAGAAGAAGGATATTAATGCCAATGGTGAGAGCGTGGGCATGGGTGCTGGGCTGGACCTGGCCTTAGATGGCCTCTCTGCTGGACATCAGGGTGGGCAGAAGGGAGCCCAGAAGGCAGGAAAACATCCAGGCAAGCAGGCCCATCCACAAGGCAACACTCACGGTAAGAGCCAACAGGAAACCTGTGAGGAAACCCACCTCTATTGCTTATGATGGATTTGCCTTTTACTAAATGATCTACTTAATTTCCTCACTGTTCAGTAAGGGTATTTTCATCTCTTCCATTGTTTTGAGGTTCAGCCAACAGTGGGCCAACAATTACATGATATCACATATTAAAAACATAAACTAGGGAGAAATTAGTATTTGTTCTACTTGTCAAACATGTCAACCAAACATTTTCACTTATTGTTTAGCGGCTAACTCTTCGTAAGGATGTAAAACCTATTTCCAGGAACGTTTAGCAAGCCAAGTCACTTTTGGCATCAGTAAAGACTCTTATTCTGAGAACCAGTTGAGTCTCCTGCCTCTTGGCCCCCAGGCATGTGTGTTTGTTCACTAGTGGGATGTTTGAACAGACTGTGACTCACAACCTTCCCTCTGACCTTTTGCAGACGTTTGTTGGAAGGAACTCTCCAATATTAGCTCTCACCTGGTATCTAGGTACATATTGAGGTTCCTACATAGAGGAGGCCATGTATTATTTCACCCATGCGCTCAAAAAGAACAATGCAGGCCGCTCGGCATTCTTTCCCCAATGTTGTGCTTGGCAAAGCTTGTTGGAGCTTGCAGATACGCAGTTAAGTGTTGAAATGCCCAACAATATCAGTTGCCTCATGTTGAACGAGCACAACTTTTGAAGTTGTGTGTACTTGAATTTGCACCAACCTCACATTTATAGTTCACAGTTAAAGTGCCTTCCCCTCCCCCTAGAACCAAATGGAAAATCACACCATTGTTTGCAAGTGATGCAATCAAGCGTTGGAAAAACTAACAAATGTGACTTCTTGGACTCTATACATGTTAATTGTCCCAATGAATCCCATTGGGGTGTCTCCTGCTAGAAGCCCAGAAGTTTGCAACTTTCTTTTTGGAACCACTACTCTAATTCGACCAGAATTTGGTAAGGGCTGTTTAATGTGTGTTTATCTGACAGAGCTTGCAAAGCCATGGCTAATTATTTTGCAGGTTGAAGAGTCCCCACCTCTTTCTGTTGCTGCTTGTTCTCCATGTTGAAGCTTGGAGAGCTGGTAGTTCAAGTGTAGAGGTGTTTAGGGATTTCCACTGTATTGACTTTCCCACAGTCTAGTGATGAATAAACGCACTCGGAGATGTTATCTTTGGGGTATTAGTTACATTATGATATATACAAATGAGTCTCATGCTATTTGCATCAGCATATAATGCTGATCAGAGTATGCTGTCAGAGGTGTGCCGCTAAGGCTTATGGGAGAGACAAGTAAACTGGGAAGAGAGATAAGGATTTTCTTTGTCTTTCTTCTTTGTCCACCAAGGTCATTGTAGAAGCTGTCTCCCAAAACTCGACAAAGCACTTACTTTATTCTGTCTCACGGTTGTTTGATGGGGGGGGGGAAAAGGAACAAATAATGACACCAGTTCTGTTTGGATTATAATCACAGTAAAGTTACAGATATCACAATAAAGCAGGAAATGTCAGCTATAAGATGTACTGTATGCCGTGTGGTTTGCAAACTATTGCTGCTAGCAGGGACCTCCCATAACACTTCATCAGACACCGCCTGGGATTAGAAACAAAATAACCATTTACCAGGCTGTGCGTACAGGCCATTTATTACTTGCGGAAACACTGCTTGTTTTTGCATACTAGGAAAATGGACAAACTTCCCCAGGAATAAAAAACAAAATGCAATACCTCCCGCCGAGCCCCTGATTTGTGCTGGTGCCAAGGGGGCCTTCCAGCTCACTGCATGCCTGGTATGGGCAGAAAAGGGTTGGCACCGGGCCTGTTAATTAAAGGCCATGCCAGAAACATTACAGTAAGGGGGAACAAGGGGTTCTGTTTTTCCTGACCCCAGCACTCAAACTGTTCATCCTCTCCATGAGATTAGGCTGGTGCCCGCAGCAGATCAAACGCTGCATGTGTGTGTATGTGAGAGAACAGCGATAATAAACGAGTAGCTTTTGGAGACTAATCTACTAATGTATTTGTTTTTCCACTTCATTAAAGAATGACAGGGGAGTTTAACCTCTCATTCATACTTGGCGCGGGCCCCCTTCTATGTGGCTTCACCGTCTACTTGGTTTTTGAGCAAGAAGTGTTAAGCAAACACGGATGATGGCGCTTGACCAGGGAGAGGCCTCTGGACAATTGCTGCTCTGTAGAGATAAACCTCTGGACCCTTCAGCAGGGTAAACCCTCTTTCCCCTATTTTAGTGTATTGTTGACACAGTGTGCCATGTCAGGCCAAGAGGCGGAGACTGTGTGTGCCTTTTCTGACACAGGTGCACAGGTCATTCATACACTTTTATGTGTGTGGGTGTACACTGTTCACTTCTGCGTATGAGTCTACACCTGCCTGTCTAAACTGTGATTTACTCTCCCGCTTTGGTCCTGGTTGAGAGCCTCAAGACACGCCAGCAGCTCCTACTGTACCTCTCATATCCTCTCCACATACTGTGGGCTTAAGCAGGCATTCTTTGGGGTTTGATAAAAGCGATACTAAACTTTTGTTATAATTTTTGAATGATAGAGCAATACAACCATTATTTGATAATGAGGGGTTAATTTAGTGCAAAGGTCAGCCTGAGGACTTGCTATTGAGGCAAGGAAGCTACAGAGTCGAGGGTTTAATTAAAGTTCAACTCTGCTTTGAAAGGCGCAGGGGAGGAGGTAGTAGAGAACAGTAGAGAGATATGGGTGGGTAACCCATACTGTGCTCACTTGATACCAGCAGGTCACCTGGTTTCCATGTACACTCCCTGTAGGATTCCTCACATTCCTGCTCTATAAAGATATTTCTCAGAAGAAGCGGCAGACGCGGGGGCTGTTTTGTCCATGTGCCTGTTTAAAGTTGTGTGGTGTGTGGGTTATCACGGTCATTTGACTTGCCCCCTTGTATAAAAGATTTAGTGATGAGCATGGTTTCCTCTACATTCCTCTACGGGGTCGCAGGCTAACTACCTACGTTTTTTTTTGGAGGGTCCTATTTAAAAGTTTAAAAGCCCTTTTGTAGCGATGCTGCGTGTTAACCTATTTGGACTGAAGGAGAAGTACAATTAAGCCTAAACATACCTGCAGCAGTTGGACACTTTTAAATGTAATGTCAGTTAACCATGTGTTGTCGTTCCCTGGCAGTTAATTCCCTGTTTCATAATACGAGGGTGTGTGCTTGTATGTGCGTGGCTGTGTGTACCGTAGGTGTGTGTTTGTGGGTGGGACACAGGACTTACAGTATAAGTTTGGTTGTGCAGAGCAGATAATACTGTCACCAGGGAGGACAGGCGAACAGGTTTGAGATTCTTTTTTTAAAGTAATTATTGTGACATTGTTTCACTTTCGACATTGTCATGGCGGGAAAGCCACTAATCAAGCCTCTTTCACCTGTTCCCCTGACAGTCCTTCAACACGCCGACTGGTTGGAATGTGATGAAGATTGACAATCTTGATTACTGGGATGTAGTGAAGGGAGGAAGGGCAGGTGGTTTCCAATGTAGCCTTCCCTACTTCATGTGTGACATATCTTGAAGAGACATCAGCCTCACCAAAACAAACACACACCCACATGCACATGTAATGGAGGCCAGCGGTACAGCTGAGCTGTGCAGAGTAAAACCTCACTCCCCGACACCTTAAGAGACGTGCTAGCGAGAGACGCTAGTGCCCATTAGGTTTTAGCCTCCCTTGCTAACATCCCCACGCTGGGGATCCGGGTCCGAGTCCGGTGTGGGACTGGACCGGTTACACACACACAAATAACTTAACAACTTGTTTAGCGTTACTGGGTTTTATGAGCAGGCCACTGTGACAGATATGACTTTATTTCAGTTGGTGAGAATCAGTCACCACGCCTTTAATATTAGATGATATCATATTCCAGTCCCTCAAGCTATTTCAAGTGCCTTGACTTGTATAATGTGGAGTTTGATTTCATCAAGCTCCCCCAAGTCATTGTACTGCTCTAATACTGGGTCTCGGTGCAAGGCTCGCGTGATTGCCATCAGTGGCAGTTATCATTTATGAAATCATAGATCATTACATTGTTATATATGTTTCACTGGCCTTTCACAACAGTGGCAAGACATTTAAATGTGTGCTGGAAAAGTCATCCGCCATGGCAGTCCAATTAGGCAATGCATCATTGGTGGGATTGTGGGATAATGTTTTAGAAGTGGGTGCTGGGTTAAAGGCGGGGGCTAGCCTATGCGGTAACGTTTACATTGACATCAGTGTGGTCACAGTGGTGGCATGTAGCCTATCCTAAGATGTAGCACTCTGCTGCCATGTATTGCAGCGGCCCGCCCAGTTTACACCCTGGCAGCATTGTCATTTGGTGATTAGTGGTGGTATTTTGCTGTAGACTAGCATGTCATCATTCTGACAAGGTAGAATTTATCCCCGTTTGGTCAGGGTTTAACTTCCTTAGCTGAAAGGAACCATCATAAACCAATGGCCTCAGTATTAAACATTTTGGTAGCCTTTGAAAAATAGCCACCTATTTAAAAGAAAACTTTATACAGATTTATGTTGGCGGTTATTTAACACTTACTAAACTAGAGTCAAGACTCTAGAATTGCATTCTATAGTCTATATATCTAGGATTGCAGGATGAATGCCACTTAAAAAAAAGTCCTATTCAGTTATCTGACACGGCTGTATTGAAGGCACTGTTGAGGTTTGGGGCAGCATCCATCAGTACAGTCCAATTGCAAAATAGAAAGCTACGTTTTCTGATGCGGTCCCTACTAGCCTTAGACTGTTACGGGGTAGCATTTATCTGTTCAGTGTGCAGGCTCCAGCAGGCCTGCACACACCGTTTTAATGCGACTTGTGTTGCTTATAGCTAAGCTAATCAAGGGAGGCCAAGGTAATGTGGCGCAGACACTAACTTTAGTGTGGAAGGTTCACTCACTGCAGACACGTTATTTGATTAAGTGAAGAGACGGCACTGTTTTAAATTGATCCTAATTGTGACTTAAAGTGATTGGCTACTACTCATTTCTCACTATGTTTTCAAGAGGAATAAATGCTGCATACATTAATATATGCGTTTGTGTGTGCATGTTGGCGTAAGTGGGAACCGTGTGATGGTGAAATGGAGCGTAACCAGTGGGCCAGACATCTGCAGGTGTATCTGTTAACATGGCTGATTGTTACCCCTCACACCTCGCTTCCTTCCTGGAGGCCAATATTCAACTCACTGACAACAGCTGTGAAGAACTCAGTGGCGCGCAGTACAAGCTGTGACCCAATAACACACGTGTGTGCTTTACTATAGGAATGCACACTCGAGACACACGGAGCCCCCAGCCCTCTCCCACTGCCTCCCTTCCGTGTTCGTCTGGGTTTGGCCTGCTGAGAAAGCCATAAGCACCTGGCAGGCGACTTTCTGGGAATAGGGGAGAATTGTCTCTCTGGCGGTACCAAACAAGAGAAGCAAGTTGAGGCAGGGACAGTTAACGGTGTGTGCAGGGGCATGCCAGTGTAATCCCCATCGAAAATGGCTCTAGTTACAACATGAGGGTTATATTTTTGCCTGTACTGTACACTACTGTCAGTGTTGTCTCTAGGGCGTGCTGTTCTGGGGTCTAGCTAGCATGTGCTCTCATGCCGTGACATTTTCTTTATCATTTACTACTTTGGCTCTAATATCATGTTAAGCCTTTTATGTGCATTCCGCTGGACATGTTACCTGAAGTGACGACGAGAAATAGTTTCCTGTTGTCAAAAATGTTTGTCATGGCTGCATTAGGCCTATTTTCTTTTCCGTAACCCATTGTACAGGTGGCAATTTGTTTGCAAGATAACTCGCGTTTGACTGTGACTGGGAGTCATTTTTGTTTACCGAGAGAGAGAGAATCACAAATTTGAATAGCTTTCAATAGCTTTGAATGCGTGCTTTCTGTACTTTATTAGGTATTGTGAATGGCAACTAGCAACACGTGAGATTCCTTTTTTGCAGACTGCTCTGGTCTGAGTCATCCATCAGGATCATGACTATGGGAATGTTTTCCATTTGTTCAGATGTCATACATTCCATGTCATGTCTGCTCAACAGACCAGGAAGTAAATCCAACCCTATGGAGGTTTCCTACCCAAAAGCTTTGTAACATAACTAAATGAACTTTAGGAAGACTAAGGGAAAGTCTCAGAAATAGGTATTTATTGTAAGCAAGCAGAAAAGGAGGTAGACTTTCATCTTTTGCATAATTTTTGAGAATATGAAATATTCACATATCGACTTGTTTTAGTAAAATATTTATTTATTTTTTAAACCAAAACTGTTATATTCACATATGGAACCATGTGCAGCTCTGGGGATCTTTTTTTATAAAAAAAATGTTAATCCTATTTGAGGACTTGATTTCAATTCACATACTCCCTCTTGTGGCAAAGAATCAGGAAGGAAATTTAGTTCAAAGGAGTAAGAGGAAGTTCATTAATTTGTTATAGCCTTCCTCTATGTTGGTATAGACAAAGAAACATCATTGTTTAGTGGAAACCATAGTTAGTAATGCAAGTAACAATGGTTTAGGTCTAAGGGGGGCCATGCTGATTTAATTGGGAGTGTACCTTAAATCCAAAAGCTTTCTCCCTTTTTATATATTTCATCCTAGTTTGAGCCACTGACTGACCAATCCAAGATGAGCATACCCTTAGATGGGGAGCAATAATGGGATACTGGGTGTCTTGGTAATAGGGGATTTGGCCTATAGAGGGATGGCAGGAATTAGGTGGCTGTCCACTACGCTTGGAGCTGTTGTGACAAAAACGACTACAGCAAAATAACACACCAGATTATGATACTTTCTATGTCTTCAGAGGGTGTTTTTGTATTGATGATGATCTATAGCCTCCTGTCACCTTCAAGAGGAAAGGTAGGTAACAAGAGAAAGTAGATACCTAATAGCCCTAATTTCTAACACAATTCATAGCCACGTTAAAGTGACATATGGCTGGGTGAAGTAAAGTTATCATTCAGTGTCTTTTTATTTACTGTAGTTAAAGCCCCTAAACAGCATTGCGTTGTTTACATGGCACACTCTAAGCCCATGAGTGTTCTATATACTGTATGTCCAAACGGCAGAGTAAAACCGCATTTTGCATGCTATTTATAGGGAATGGCTAAACTAAGCCATGTTTAAACAGATGTGCGTCAGAAAGTCACATAACGCCTGTTTCTAGGTTGAAGCCACCAAGCTGGTATAGCTGCGATCACACTGAACACATGTTTGTCAACCCTAATCCCAGAATAGTTTAATACTGACGATCTGTACAACAGAGTTCAGTGGGTGGCTAAATCCAGAGCAGCTCTCGCATTACATGAAGGTCTTTTAGCAGGTTATTAGTCCACTGATCCCATATCCTGCCCTAGAAGTCAAGTATTGCAGGGTCATGAACTGTAACATGCCATATGTTCAGCAAGCCACAGCACGATACTTAAAACAAAAAGCAGTTATACAGGTATCTGTGCATTAGGTGTAAAATCTCACACGCCACAGTGGAGCCTTGGCTAAAGTTAAAGCAAGGTCTGAGAAGTAAAGCTGTATGCTCTTGGTTGTGGGGTTTTCTTCTCTTTACTATTTACCCAACTTTAAATGGAGATTTCTGCATCCTTCATAAATTAAAATGAAATTTATTACCAGACTTTAAAAAATATAATAGATTCTGCAGTTGCCTATTTTGTTAACACCTAAATGCATTTATACTGTGCATGTTTGTAAAGAACTTCCAGTGAAGGAATGTACCTCTTCTGCCTATATGGATGACATGTAGGCCTACCCTGTTCCAATAACCCAGTGTTTTGCGTGGATACAGGCTGATCCTCTCACCTCTCACTTCTTCTTTCAGCTGGGCAAAAGGAGGAGGAGAAAGAGAAGGCCCCATTGTTTCAGGAGAATGTCTTCATTGAGGGCAGCAGGCCCAAGTACGTGGAGGACCTCCACATTGCGGCGCAGGAGGGTCTGAAGATGATGCAACAGGAAGGTACTAAATCTGCCTGCTGATTCTATTACAGTTCTATGGCTGTGTATCATAAGGATGGTTAAGTGTTTTTGTATTGTTATTGTATACTTCACTGTTTTTATTGGCTGCTGCCTTCTTGGGCAGGTCACCCTTGGAAAAGACCAGTGCTTTTCAAACCTTTTAAGCCATGACCCCCTAATAGTGGGCATCATACAGTAGATGGCATAACATTAATTGTATAAGCAATCAAAAATAAGGGGACTTAAAATAGGATGTGTGAAGCCAGAATTGGGCTAAAATGTATATGTAAGAAGCACTATAAACTCTTAATAAATGTAAGCAAGGAATATTATAATTTTTAATGTTACTTTCCTTACAGAAATCAATAATGGGGTGGACTACAGAGATGATGAAAGCAGTATTGTAAGTGTCCCTGTACAAAGCTAAATATAGTCTTTGACATATAGCTCCCGTTGTTCCTTGGATACATTTGTTGTTTAAACATTTTTACTCCGTCCAGTCCACTGTAATGCTCCAACGAGAGGATGATGGCCAAGGCTTTCTGACAGACAGCACCATTCCAGATTCTTCCTCCATGGTTTCCACACAGTCCACCATCTCCACACGGTCCACCCGCTCTGGAATCACCAGACAAGGTAGCTTAACCCTGAAACAAAATTACCTAATGTGGTTATTTCTGTCCACCATTATTCAACTCCTTATATGGAATGTATATAACAATGTGCATAATAAATTAAAGCTAAATATAATGATGCACTCCTGTGTCCTGCATTTCAAAAGCGTTGATGTTTTGGTTTGAATCTTTGGTTTGAAGTGCTAAGTGACTCCTTTCCACTCGTAAACGCAAATGAGTAGTTTACCTTTTAAATTCACTGCCACTTGGTGTTTAGCTGTCTTCTCTGTGTCCCTCCACCCAGCATCAACGTTCAGGCCCTTGAACTCTGGGATGAAGTCAGAGAAGACGAGGACCAGAAGAAGACACAGGAAGACTGTTATGGGGATCCCACAACATGTTCAGAGAGAACTGGGTATGCAACACATCGTTTAAATGCTTATTTTGACACTTATAAGCACCCAAGAGAAATGAATCCAAAATAAAGAAATTCCACTCCACCATCTTCCCCTCTCCAAACAACGCTTTCTGTAGACATAGGCAATTGGATAATAGTGAACTCTAACAACATATTGTTACTCCTATAGGGTAAATATATATATCCTAGAATGAGGTGAAAATCTTAATAATAATATTAATAGTTGTAGTAGTAAACATTGTTCACCTTTTTAATAATGACATATAGACATGATGCTGCCAGAATTTTGTATCTGTTAAAATCAAGTGAATGATTGATGTACAGTATATACATCCTAACCCTTAGTCCTTGTTTTCCATTAGGTCTGGATAGACTAGACAGACAGCTCCCTAACGGTGAGACCATGGATGCTCCTACTGTTGATGGGCCTCAGCAGGCAGCAGAGCCACGAGGTGGAGGAGGCGTTAGCCTCCAGGCCCCAGAGGTCTGCTCCACCCAGGCTGGTCACAAAGATGACTTGGCCTTGCTGCAACTCCAGGGTCCCGAGTTAGGGACACAGCAGAGGCCTCACTCTCTGGCCGTTCCCTGGATGACCACTGCCAACAGCCTGCAGCAGCAGCATCCCCCCAGCACCGTCATGTCCATGTCGCCACAGGCCACCTACCTGTCCAAAATTATTCCCAACGCTGTGATGCCTCCCTCCATTGACGTGGTGGAGATTAGCCGGGGGCGGAGTCGCAACAGCCTTCGCACCGTCAGCAAGAGCAGCCTGCTGCTGGCCAGCCCAGCCTCTTCCCGGGCTTCCTCTAGAGCCTCCTCCTCCAAGGCCTCCACCATCTCCTCTGCCTCTCGCTACAACCCCCCCTATTTCTCTGACAGTTCTGGATGGAGCCGCTCGGAGTCCTCAGAGACCCTGGTGTCCGACTCCTCCACAATCTCCAGCAGCAGCACCCCCAGGCAGAGGTCCCAGCAGGGAGATGGAGGGCGTTCGTCCCAGGAGGGCTTTGCTAAGGACGACCAAATGAGTGTGAGCTCCTCCGTCAGTAAGGCCTCCAAACCCACCAGCAATGGAAAGTTTGAAGGCCAGGCAAAAAAAGAGGGAGCCTTTGTGCATAGCCTCTCTGTGACCAAATCCAAGCGAGCCCCACTTCCTCCAAACCGCTCCTACTCCCTGCATAATAAGATGAAACGCCGTTCTCGGGACTTGGCCGAGGTCAAGGTGAGGCCAGAGGAATCTTGTCTGGGGAGTGCATTAGCCTCAGGCGGGGAAAGTGGGGGAATGAAATCTGAAGCGATAAAAGAGGCTGGATCCTCTCCCATGTCTTCTAAGATCCCAGACAGCCCCGGCTACACCGCAGACACCAGCTCTCTGGATGACTCTACAGGTTCAGTATCCCTCAGCCCCTCGAAATCCCAGTTGCAGGCATCTGAGAAGGAGTCTGTAAGGTCAGAAGAATCTGCTACTAAAGACACATCACCGGAAAAACGGCAGCCACCTCAGGAGAACCGGCTACAGAAAACCGCCTCTCCATCCAGTGGCTATTCCAGCCAAGGTGGCACACCCACCCAGGCCTCTGAACAGTCCTCCTCACCAATCCCCCCACCAAAGCACAAGAGAAGCTTCCTGGCCAAACTTCAGAGCTTATTTCCTGGGTCCTCTCCTGCCCCGGCGCTCTCAGCCCCATCCCCTCTTACGCAGACAGAGGCTGAAAGCACTAAGCCCACTGAACCTCTGCAGGCCCGTCCCACCCCAGCAGTTAGCACTGTTAGTGCCAGCCCCTCAGTCAGCGTGCTTAGAGAGCTTTTTAACATACCACCCCCACCCAAGGTCCGTGCCCCTCCACCCCCTCCCCCAGAGGTTTGGGCCCACAACAAACGCACCTTCGAGTTGCTGCTGGGACCTCCGGCACCCAACGATGTTTACGCCATTGTGAAGAAGAACCCCAAGGATAGGAGACAACAGAGATCTCCGCCTCCTGGTTCGAGAGAAGGTTCTGTGAAGAGCTTGACGGTAGAAAGAAACCAGAAGAATAATGGCAGCACTCATGTGCAAGATACAACAATTGTTCAGGAAAGTGTGAGGATGAAATCAGAGGTGCAAAAGGAGAACGTTGAAAGACTGATTTATGTGGAGCATGTAGACGTGGAAGGAAACGGTAAAGTGACAGGAAAAGATGAGGTGGTCAGTGGCAGTAAATTGGTAAATGGGATGTCTGTGGAGGCCGTTGGCAAACATGAGGAGAGGCACGCAGCAACACAACAGGAAGTGGCACAGACAGCAGCATACCCTCAGATTTCAGTTACAGAGATTAAGAAAACAATGGACACGCTGTCCGCAATCACATTAACATGCGTCTCACCATCGCCCTCGCCTCTGCCAACTCAGCATGCATCTCTGCCCCCTAGGACACAAACCACACCTCTAGACATCCCAGACACTCCCTCTGTCCCAGCTCCCGAACCTGTCATCTCCTCCTGGCCCCCTCCTCCTCCTCCACCGATGGACCAAGCCACTGCGAACCTCTGCGGGAATGAGGAGATGGATTTCCCCCCTCCACCTCCCCTATTATTAAGTGAGCTTGGAGTGACAAATTATTCTCCCCCAGTCGAGGTGGTGCGGTCTGTTCATCCAACCACTGTTATGCAGAAGTCCAGTAGTGAGAGGCTTGACTCTCAAATAATACCAGCTGTTGGGATGGTTACAGAGACGGCAGCTACCTGCTCTGTATCAGAGGAAAAAGGGAGTACCCCACAGCTAGTTCCACTTGCACCCCAAGCCTTTGCATCAATACCCCATGGAATCCCACCACCACCTCAGAGTATCCCCCCACCACCACCTAGTGTTGTTCCTTCCCCACGTGCTAGAGAGTTCACTCATCCATTAGCTAAGGTGGTCACACCTTTCCTTGCTGAGAAGGCTGCTCCTCCGCCTGCTACAATGGCTAGTCCTCCACCAGATCTCATAGAAGAGAAGGCTGCTCCTCCGCCTGCTACAACGGCTAGTCCTCCACCAGATCTCATAGCAGAGAAGGTTTCTTCTCTTCCTTCTCCTTTACCTGCTGAGAAGGCCACTTCTCCACCCGCTAACGAGGTGACACCTCTACTAGATGAGAAGGTTACTGCTGCATCTGCTGGAGAGGCCACTACTTCATCAACTGGCTTACTCTCACCTGAAAGTATCCCACCTCCACTAACCCAAGAACCTTCACCCTCACAGTTAAACTCGCCTGCAGCAGTAGCAGATGTTACTCATCCCGCTTCAGTTACGACTGCCCAGTCTCCACCCCAGAATCCACCTTCTCCCTCAAAGCTCCTGCCCCTACGTCAGGTGGTTCCTCCTTTCGCAGATGGTGGACATCCCTCAGCTCAGAATCTCACCTCTCCACCTCCCGCTGACAACCCTGTTACCACCACACTCAAAACCCCACCTGTGGCACCAGAGCATGCTCCTGCACCACCTGGGAGTGTTTCCTTGTCTCCACCTCAACCTGTGCTGGACACTGTTACACAGCAGCCTGTTCCTCACAGCCCAAGTGGAGATCAGATTTCTCTCTCTGCCCCAGAACAGGACCCCATTGCTGTGGTCACCCCCTCCCTTCTGCAGACAGTCAAGCTCAAGTCTGTCAACTGCAACCATAACTCCAAAACCCAGAATCAGGCCCCATCTAACCTTACTTTGAGGGAACAGCAGTCAAATAAACAGGTTACTTTTTCATCTGCCAGCGGCGAGGCCCCTCAGAAACCCATTAGAAGATCTTTGATAATGACCTCTCCTACAGCCACATCTCCACCTGAAAGTGTTATCTCACAGCCAGCAGCTGTAACATCCCATACTAGTGTGGTTCAACCCACCCCTATGCCAACAGCTGCCTCCCCTACAAAGAAGTCTACTCCTGCCATGAGCGCCTCTCCCTCCATGAACCTACAGGAGGCCATTCGCTTGAGGACAGCGGCTAGATCGAAAGATGTCCCTCCCTCCCGCCTCAGCCTGCAGTCCCCCATCTCACCACCGGGCAGCTCTCCCTCCAGCATGGCCAGCTTTATCTTTTCCAAGAGCACCAAGAAAGTGGTGATCGACACTGCATCCACAACAGAGGCCCAAGCGAACTTACAAAAGAACCTGGTAGCTGAGCTGTCGTCCGTATCAAAGCCTGACAAGGAAGCAGAATCCCAGAAGAAGGGGCTTAAAATGCCTCCCCCTGTAGCAAAGAAACCCAAAGGGAAGACCAAAGAGACAGAGAGCAGTGTGGAGATTGATAACATGCAGACTGCAGGACAGGAAGCACAGCCAGAAAGCACTGAGGGTAAGTATTATATTTAGTACTCTATTATGTATGGTTGCATTATATTTGCTTCATTTATTGCCAAACGGCTAAACTAATACTGTCCGCCCTCTTAACTAAAGGCACTCAAGAGAAACCAAATGGGACTGCAGGTGCCGTTGAAGGAAGACAGACATAATCTAGACAGACTGAAGAAAGCAATAATTAATCCTGGAAAGACTTTAGGTGTATATGACTTATGCAAAGCCTGACTTTGCTGCAAGTTGACAAGTGGGTATATGTAAGTGAGATAAACTGGAGTTGGATGGAGAAAATGGATAAGACAAGATGGATGCTTCAGGCATTTTGAAGAGAGCCGTTTTAAATACATTTTACTTCAGTTTGCTATCAGTGGTGTGGGTCTTGAGGTTCTACTACTAATTTCGTATTATTTTTATTGAGTAAATGTATTTCCTTTGCGAGTCTACTGAGCTTTACCATCATAATGCGTGCTGGACATGGAGGCCCAGTTCAGGCATGTGGATATAGCACCCTCTAGTGTCACATGATTGTACCACTACTTTCCTGCTGAACAGGGAGGTGTTTTGCAGAATGCTTCTAGTTAGTATATCTAACAATGGGAATTTTGGGTGCGTGTCTGTAATATAACTTAATTTTATTTAAAGTATCCAATCATTATGAATGTGCACTATGGAGATTCTATTGTGTTGTTCAAAGGTGGTATTGCACCCATATTTGCTATAAAAATATTTACATAAGTTATTTTTCTTTTCATGTTCTGTTTCAGTCTATGGGAATTCTGAGTTTCACTTTACAATTCTATGTAGAGCCCTCATGATTTCTTCTAAAATGTCCATGCCATTGTAATGGCATAATTAATTTAGTATAGAAAAACCCCCCAACTATATATATTTTTCTGTTGAAGCTTTTTTATATGCTCTGCCCTCACTATAAAGACACGTGTTGTCAATCATAATTTGGGGCCACATTTAATATTGCTTTTAGTTACTAATTACAGTGATATGTTGTAAACTGTAAAATAAAATGGGATATTGCCGTTTTGAAACTATAGAATACTTCAAACTAATGTCACAGATTGTAATCCAATTGATGGCAATGTATGCTGGAAAAAAATAAAGACCCTTGTGACAATGCCTCATCTTGGAATTCAACTTTGAGTATTTATTTCAGATTTTCTCCTAGAAACCTTCCACTAACATTTGGATTTACTTATTCTGAACAATGAGGTGTGTAAATGTAAAGTAGTCATGCTGAATTTTTTTTTTCAAATTAAAGTAAAAGGTACATCAAATACAGACAAAATGCATTAACAAACAGTGCATCTGAGAATGAAACATTGCATGACCCCCAGACAAGTTAGTTGAAGCTGAAGTGCACCTTACCTACACCTTTTGTAATGGTAAAATTGTAATATTATAGTCCTTTATACAGCATTATGCATGTACAGATCCTGTGTGTGGAAATCCCTATCCCGTGTTTGAGTCAAGCTATGGCATAAATGACAATTAAATACATTTGTATTTCTGCTATTGAAATTGGTCATGTATAGGTCAAAATACCAGCACTACCTCCATGTAAAATACAAAGCCATCTCCTGACTACTTACCATGCCGGTTTCTGTCATACCATCTTCTGAAACCCTGTCATTGTTCAAATCATTCTCAGACAGACTTTGCTCACTCTCCTCATTTCTCCCTATATTCACATTTACAGATTCTTCCACATTACTTTCAACTGGTAGAGTGTAAACATGTTCCTCTTCCCCCACAAACTTATCTCCTTCTGAAACTGGAATGTCCCTAACCCATAGAAGAGACGTGTCCTCCTTTTCTAGGTCACTACCTTGTCCATCATTGACCCCCATTTCCATCTCTGTAAGCTCAAAAATCACACCTTCTAGAAACTCCTTTCTCACTGCATAGTCCGGACCATGCTCCCCATCACCAGACTGCTGCTCCTCTTCCATGATATGCCCAAGTCTTAAACCCACTGTATCCATGACATCTTCAAGTCGACTCTCATCTGCGTGGCCATCGACAGTTGAGAAATCAGAGGTATCCTGCAGATTCCCAGCACTGTGCAGCTCCTCGAGTCGTGGATTTTTTTGGGGCTCCAATTGCACAGTGTCACCAAGCTCCACCTCACCTCCTCTATTAACCTGAGAGGGAGTCTGTGGTAGAACGCCGTGCTCTGGTCTGAATAATGGCCGATCAGACACTAGCAGTACCCCGGTACTGGCTAAGCCTATAGGAAAAACACTTCCAACATTTAGGCACAGTTTTTTTTTTTTAAAGAGACTATTCAGAGTAGACTCCTTAAAACAGCTGGGGGGGGGAAAGGAATAGCCTTTTCAACGCTGTCCTATCACGTCACAGGAAATTTTTTGAGTGGGTTTCCCTGCTCAAGTGCTAGAGAACTCCTACCCTTGTTAGGTCGTTTTTAGTCATACAGCCACACCCACCTTCCTTCATGGCTTGCTGTGGTTTGGAAGTCACACACTGCGATTCACAACAGTCGCATATGGAGTCATCACCTATGAGGGCACTCCACCTATGTAGGCGGAATTAGATTATGATTATGTCCCTTTATATATAAAAATAAATAAAAATACAAGACAAATGTCAAGCATACCCATTTTCTTTGTAGGTGCAGGATTTGTGTTCTGGATCAGGATCCTCCAACGTCACAACTAGCATACAGTGAACATTGACCTATAGTTATAATGTTTAAAATGTTTTATTTGAGCTGAAACCAAAGCAGTATGCAGCATTAGCAGGTACAACCGTCAGAAAAAGTTGATTAAACAAGAATAGCAATCAGCAGAGATTCTCTTCATGCCCAGACCTCAGTGTCCGGCTCAGAAATGAACTGGAAAGCCCGAAGGGAGAATCGTATAGTGTTGTCTGTCCGAGGAGAGACAAACTGCGAGGCCCATGGCTCTCTCCAGCTATCGAGGAGGCACCTGTCAATGACAATTAAACATAATGCGATAATGTGATTAAAATAAATGTTTACATGGGTTGTGGATTCACAAGCGGAACCATGAAACTTCCAACAACTGTCCAGAATACATGCCCAAAGTTGTCAATGATGGTGTACGTTGGAGATGATTTAGAACCGTTGGCTGGTGTGGAATAGCAGCTACTGATGTACAGTTTTCCTCCAGCAGGCAGGTGTGAACCAGACACCTGGAAATTCACAGTCTGTCCGAGATGGTACACCGGGGACTGGACAGGTGCGGCCCATGAATCTAAGAGACAATATACATCACAATATGGACCCAATGATAGACATTTGTCCCCACAGTACTCTTAGTGTCCAACCATCTTTAAATACATAACATACCATCCATCAGCTGGATTCGGAACTCATTTAGGCGCCCCGTCAACCGTTTATGTATATAAGCAGTTTGCCAGGTGGGACGCACAGCCAGTTGGTGCACATGGTGATGCCTATGGGGTGAATGTTTGAGGTATTAAGATTAGACAGGGAATCAATTGCAGCAGTTGAAAACAAGTACAAACATGTCTAACCTTTGAAATCGGCATTCGAGGTTCACGTTGATTCGATGAACTTCGTTTGAGAATCGTTGAGGTGAGGATTCATAATTGAGCACGAATGTATACCCAAGATAACCATCGTGCATCTGTCGGGATTGCCACGATTTGTCATTTTCTAAGAAACAAGGTCTACAACATACAAAAAATATGTACACTAAAATCTTACCTCACGTTGGACATCACAGTCCGTCAGAGAATAGGTGAAAAGTAGGTCACCATAAGGTAGGAGAACCCCGTTGCTCTTGCATGTGGTCCCTATTTTCAGCTCCTCTGCATTTGCACCAAGGCCGTAGAAAGCTTTTTTGACACGCACCACAAAATCAGACGTTGAGCAGGTCACAGATACGTCTGGTAGGTAAGCAAAGAGGGACTGAATCTTCGCCCCTGGCCTTTCTGGTGAGAAAAATTCCATTGTAGGTAGCCTTACATCAGTGTGGAGTTGAGGGGATTGAAATGTGACGTGGGGACCCCGAGAACTCGAGGCGGATGCGCTATTGCCTGAAATCAACAGGTCTTCGGTGTCAGTAGACCTAATGCGTTTTGGAGAGGTGATTTGGAAAATGTTTTTCCTTCTAAATGGACGACTGGGTGATTCATAATCGTCTGTAGTGGCGTTCAGTAGGCACATATAGAATAGAAATGAACACAAAACGTAGACCCCCCACTTGGTTTTCATCGCAAGTGACATAGTGTAGGCTGTTACTTTCCTGTGTGCGTCCGCGAAACGGCCACGGGTGGACTTCATTAGCGCCTGAGATAAATAAGGTAGGATTGGATTACCCAATTAAAATTAAGCATCATCTTTCGTTCTGTTTGGAAATATGATTGAATCAACCCGAGCGATCACTAAGGCCTACCATCCTGTAGCATAGCTTATACGATTTGGGATAAACGGCCCTCTCGTCATAAATGTATCTAAAAATAACTCTTGTGGAGATTTATAATTCGTCCGACTACTTGCCAAAATGCATGATTGACATCCTATTTATAACATGTCATTATTCTAATTATAATAGGCTACAGAAAATACAGACCAAATAACAGAACACTTGGCTTCAGATTT